>CAUYRH010048451.1:0-48186 GCA_963574655.1 Perodicticus potto | reverse complement strand
GTTCCAAAAATGTGGTAATTTCCTTCTTAATCTCATCTATGACCCAGCTATCCTTCAGCATAAGGTTATTTAGCTTCCATGATTTTGTATGAGTATGCAGATTCCTGTTGTTATTGAGTTCAACTTTTATTCCATGGTGGTTGGAGATGATGCAAGGAATGAGTTCTATTCTTTTGAATTTGCTGAGATTGGACTTGTGACCTAAGACGTGATCAATTTTTGAGTATGTTCCATGGGGTGCTGAGAAGAACGTCTATTCAATTTTATTAGGATGAAATGTTCTGTAGATGTCTGTTAAATCCAGTTGTTGATTGGTTAAGTTTAAATCTAAAATTTCTTTACTTAGTTTCTTTTTGGGGGAACTGTCCAACACTACTAAACGAGTATTAAAATCTCCAACTACTATGGAGCTAGAGGAAATCACATTACTCATGTCTATTAGAGTTTTTCTTATAAATTGAGGTGCATTCTGGTTGGGTGCATAAATATTAATAATTGAAATCTCATCATATTGAGTGGTACCCTTAAGAAATATGAAATGTCCATCTTTATCCTTCTTTCCTTTGGTTGATTTAAAGCGTATTGTATTTGAAAATAAGATTGCATCTTCTGCTTTTTCTATTTACCATTTGCCTGGAATATAGATGACCATCCCTTCACCTTGAGTCTAAGGTTATCTTTTAAGCTAAGGTGAGATTCTTGTATGCAGCAGATATATGGCCTTAATTTTTGTATCCAGTCAGCCTCTTTAGAGGACAATTGAAACCATTCACATTAATTGAAAGTAATGCCATTCACATTAATTGAAAGTAATGATAAATCTTTAGAAAGTCTAGTGGACATTTTTAGTCCTTTCATCATGGTGGAAGATGAAATTTGATAGTTTTTGGGTGAGTTTACTTTTGTGTTGGAGGTTTGCACTGGTCATTGTGGTGGATAGGTCTCAGAATATCCTGGAGAGCTGGCTTAGTTATAGAAAATTTCTTCAGCATGTGGATGTTGTTGAAGTATTTAATTTCTCCATCGTAAATGAAACTCAGTTTAGCTGGATACAGGATCTTGGGTTGGAAGTTCTTTTGTTTTAGGAGTTTAAAATTCGATGACCATTCTCTTCTAGCTTGAAAGGTTTGATCAGAGAGATCTGCAGTTATTCTAATGTTCTTCCCCTTGTAGGTAATGGATTTATTGCATCTGGCTGCTTTCAGAATTTCCTTTTTCATATTAACTTTCGTGAACTTAATTATGATGTGCCTGGAGGATGTCTTATTTGGGTTGGGTCTTGCTGGGGTCCTGAAACTTTCTGCTATCTGAATTTCAGAATCTCTTGGCATGTCTGAAAAGTTCTCTTTCATAATCTCATAAAGAAGAGACTCTGTGCCTTGTGATGGCACTTCATCATTTTCAAGTATCCCTATAAGGCGAATATTGGTTTTCTTCGAGTTATCCCAGAGCTGTCTGAGAGAATGATCCGTTTTTCCCTTCCATTTCTCTATCTCTTTGAGCATATGGGAGAGTTTGAAGTCTCTGTCTTCAGTTTCAGAAATCCTTTCTTCTGCTTGCTCCATTCTGTTACTGAGGGATTCTACTGTATTCCTCAGATCCTTGAGGGCTACAACTTCTTGTCTCAATGAGTCAATATCTTTCGTCATTTTCTCTTTGAACTCATTCAGTTCTTGAGACATCTTTTGGGTCATCTTTTGGATTATTGCTTGAAATTCTAATTCCATCTTTTTGTCCATTGCACTGATCTTAGTTGCTATCCAGACTCTGAATTCAACTTCTGACATCTCAGCCTTTTGCTTATGAAAGGGATCTTGGGCTTCATCTACCTTGTCATTCCTTGGGGGAGTTGATCTACTCTGGTTATTCATATTGCCAGAGTTTTTCTGTTGATTTCACCTCATGATTATTTTTCACTGCTGCCTATGACCACTTCAGAGTTGGGGAGGTGTCTCTCTCAGATCAGACCCTGACAGAATCACTCTGTAGTTACTGGATCTTTGTAGGGAGTGACCCTGTGTTTCTAGTGATTTCTCAAACCCTGCAGGGTGGAGAACTTAAATCCTCCTCAGCTTGCTTAGAAGACACTTTAAATTGCTAACTTGTGCTAAGCAGAAGCTTTCCCAGGAAAGCACTGTGGCTGGGATCACTCCTTAAGTGGCTATCCACTTACCCAATGTGCCAAAACCGTTCTCACCCTATGCCCCTGAGGGCTAAAGCTGCAAGGCATCTCAGACCCCGATTTAGGCTGCTCAGTCACTAGATTACTCTCTCCCACCCAATGCCTGTTCTGCAACCCTGAGGGTGGAGCTTGCCAGGGCAGTTATCCCACAATGGCTCTACACAGCCCACCACCAAACACTGGCAGCTCCCGTCTGGCTCGGTGGCCCAGACTGGGGCTGCAGACAACACTTAAAAACTCCCGCTTTCCTGCCCAAGTTCTCCCAAGGCAGTTCAACTGAGTGCCAGTTCCAAAAGAAACCCAAACAGCTCACAGGCAAGGCCTTTCCAGCCTGTAGTGCCACTGTTGCCCCACCCACAGTTGCTGACAGGATCAGACTGAATGAACAGAGGCAACGACTTGCCCAATCTCCACCGGTTTTGCCTTCCTCAGGGTGTCCAGAAACCTCACGCTGTCTCCCTGTGTCCCCAAAGAGAAGTTTCTGGGCAGATCCCGCGTGCCAGAGATGTCTGAAGTCCTCTCTCCCCAGTCGCACTGTGCCCATCTGCAAGGAAACTGTTACTTGGCCACCATCTTGCTCCACCCGCCCCCAAAATTAATATTACTTCTTAACAGGTTGTTCAATCTCCTTTGAGTCCTGGGTCATATTGTTAATAAAACAAAAGAGACGGTATTTAAGTGGAAAATTGAAGGTGATTTTTGCATTGCTTTATCTTGGCAACTTTAAAAAAAAAAATCCTTTTTCTATGACCTACCTTGACCTTCTATAATCATCAGCATTTTATTTTCCACTACTGAGTTATCTTTGTTAAAGTTCCTCTGCCAGGAGCATTTTCCATTGAAAAATAATTGGCTCTTGAGGGACTTCTTTTTTTTTGAATTTTACAAAATCCTTTCATCTATTTCTACTTTCATGCCACATCTTAAAAATGCAAATTTTATGGTGTCTTCTTCTGTGCCAAGTGATAAATGAGGTATTGATAGAAATTATTAAAGAAAGTACATCTGTTCAATAAATTTTAACTAAATACCTATTAAGCAATAAACATTGTACTGGTTATAACAGATTACAAACAAGCAATGGGCATGATCACTGAGGAGCTGATGGAATGTTAGGAGGGTTAGAATCACAAACGAGCTTGCTTTTCAGTTTTTCAGTGAAGTGAAATACACACAGAGTGGCAGTAAACATAGAGCTCTGGGGGAAAGAAAAAAAGGGAGTTTGGTATAGCATAGGCAGGTTGGAGACCAGGAAATTCTCCTGAGCTGCTTATAATTAGAGAGAGAAGGAGAAACAGAAATAGAGAGAGGAAGAGAGGGAGAGAAGAGGAAGGAGGAAGATGAAGGTTGGAGGGAAGGAAGGAGAGAAAGAAAGGGAGAGGGAGAGAGAAGAAAGTAGAGATCTAATTTATTATCCAAAGAGAAACTGGGTGTTATAATCCACGTAGGATGTAGGTGACATCATATTCATAAAATTTAAAGAGACAAAAAATTGTCATTGTTATTATTACTGTTTCTTCTACCAGAAACAATGATGTCATTGAGGTGATTATTTTTATAAATTGAAAAAATATATACATAAGCTGTAAAATGAAGCATTAAGACAATGAATAATGTTCCTTGGACTTGGACCTGATAGGTAAGTTTTCATGCCCCAGTCCCCTCTCACATTCCCCCTGACTTCAGCATTATATAATGTGCCCAGTACAAGAACCAGGCAACAAGACCAACAGAAAACAAAACAAAGAACAGGAAGAAACTTTGGGAGGTGTGAGACCTGTCTATCCACTCAACTGAGGGGGTGGCATCCCTGGGTTGTCAAATGTGCAAACTCTTCAAATGCTATACATTTAATATGTGCAGTTATGTTATGTACATGCCAATAAAGTTGTTCAAGAGAAAAGTAAATTTTTAAAATGTATATATATATATATATGTATATGTTATATATTACATATATAAGTAGGAATGTATATACTATATATATGTAGACATTATACATTACATGTATATGTATGTATGTATATGTGAGTATACATAATATGAGTTTGTACAATGTCTTCTCTTCTATTGATTTGTTTCCTGGACATTGTGTCAACTCTTAGAAAAATAAAGCAAAACAAAATAATATATTTTTGTTTAGAAGTGTTGCATCTGCTTATGAGGACTATTGGCTATCAGCATGAGATATTTTTATTCACTTTTATTCAATTCAAAATGTTTTTCAATTTCCCTTTTTATATTTAATCATTGATTGCTTAAAATTGTATTATATTAATTATAAATATTTCAAAATTCTTAATAATCTTTTGTTTATTATTTCTTAATTTAATTCTGTTTTGGTTTTATGGTGTACAATTAAGGTTACCAGGTAAAATACAGAATGCCCAGTTCAATCTAAAATTTAAATAAACAACAAAAAAATTTTTAGACTATGTTTCAAATATCACATGGGAAACATACTTACAAAAGATATTTGATGTTTACTGGAAATTAAAACATAAGTGAGATCCTCTTCTGTTGTTTTTAGATCTTTTGACCTTATCAAAAATATGATTTATCTTGGGAAATATTCTGTGGAATTTGAAAAATATATATATAAATATCCTGTTCTTATTGAAAGATGTATTCTCTAATATTTGACCACATTTTATTGACAGTGTTTTTCAGTCTAAAATATCTTTGCTGATCTTCTGCTGACTTGCTATATCAGTTATTAAAAGAGATACATTGAAATCTTTGATTTAATTTGTGGATTTATATATTCCTCCTTGAAGTTGTCTCAGTGTTGACTTGGAGTATTTTGAAGCTCTGCTGAAAGGGCATAAGTGTTTCAAATTATCCTCTTGATGAATTCACCTCTTCATCATTATGGAATGCGATTCTTTATCTCTAGTAATATTATTTGCTCTGAAATCTACTTTGATACTAATAGTATAGCCTCTCAGCCTTTTCACGAATGTTAAATTTTCCCTCTATTTTTCTACTTTTATCTTTATCTTTTTGTTTAAACTGAGTTTCCTATAAGTAGTATATAATTGGTTCTTATTTGTTTCTATCTAATATTCCTATTTTGTTCCTTTTTTCTTTCTTATGGGGGGGTGTTTAGACAATTTACATTTGATGTGATTATTAACATGGTCAGGTGTTATTATCATACTATTTGTTTCTATATGTAGCCTGTCTTCCTTTTTGCTTTTCTACCATTTTTTGAATTAGGTATATTGAATGACCCATTTTATCTCCTTGGTTGACTTATCAGTTATGCACCTTGTTTTGTCACTGTAGTAGTTGTTGAAAGACTTTATATCTTCTACTATTCATAATCTACCTTCAAATGATAGTATAGTGTGTCATGTAGAATGTAGTAATCTTAAAAATAGTATACGTTCATAACTATTTCAGAGATGAAACAATAAAAAAGAGTACAAAGACATTTTTACTTTCTTATTAATATTTTTTTGTTCTCTTCCTCATAGTACTCTGAAGGGTTTAAGAAATACTTTTTATTTTTTTTGACCCGGGGCCGAGTTTGAACCCGCCACCTCCAGCATATGGGACCAGTGCCCTACTCCTTTGAGCCACAGGCACCGCCCAAGAGATACATTTTTGAATGTAAATATAATTACAAGAACTTTTTAATATCCTTATTCATTCTTTCATCTATGCACGTTCTGTCCAGTTTTGACTGACTTTTATCCTCTGCGGATCATATTCTCTTATCTTTGCACTATCAGATAAACCTGGATTAGGTGCCAGGCATTGTGGACTTCACCCTCTCAGATGCTGAAGAGTTATGTATTCCTATTTTTATTCCTCAGGTTGTTCCTGGGACACAGTTTAGTTATACAGTACAATTTTGATTATTCTGGTGTTTTATTATTTTTTTAGTAGGGTCAAAACATCATTAAATGGAGCATAATTATTCCCCGTTCCTGAGGCTACCCTCTTCGTAGTACTCTAACTAATGGTCCTCTCTTCAATTCAGCAAGCTGCCTGGAGCTGCTGTCTGGGTTCCTTCTTCCTTAGCCATGACCTTGAAAATCTAAGGCAGTAATCTGGGGCAGTTGTAGGGCTTATTTCAACTTTCCCTGCAATGTTTTGATATGATGGTGTCATCCAATATGTGCCATTTTGTAATTTGCTTCTTTACTCAATAAAAAAAACTTTTCAGTTCTTTCCAGGTTGGTACATGTGGAATTAACTTTCTTAATATTGTAATATTCTGTAATATTCCATACTCCAGGTATATCATAGTTAATTTTTCTGTTCTTTTTTGTAAACAATTTGATTTTCATAATATTTTACTATTCTAAATTAGATATTGTGCGTATCCACTGACAGACACTTCTAATTCCTATCTGTGTGCGTGTGTATCCAGTCCTGTCAGTATTTCTCTAGGGCAGATAATAATAAGCATTATTCACATTTTATAAAGTCAAATTATCCTTCTCGGTAGCTGTGCCAATTACGCTCTCCTTGAAAAATACAAATGCACCATTGTCTCATGCCTTCATCCTCACTTGATATAATGAAGGATTAAATATTCAGTTAAGCATATGCATACAATCATTTTTATTTTCTCTCACCCTCTGCAATGATATGTCTATTCACGTCTATTAAATTTTAATGTCTATTAAAATTTGCCTATTTTTAATTGAGATGCTTGTGTTCTTATTGTTTTCAAAAGTCTGTGTACTTGTATATGTATATATATACAGACCTAAAATACACATATAGATATAAAAATTATGAAATGTTATATATTTCTATATTTCCAAATATGTGTATGAAAATTATGAAACACTATAAATATTTTCATTCAGGGTTTCATTTTTTGCATCTGATATGAAATTTTTCTTACTTGAGGTTTGTAAACATATATTTCCTTTAGTATGTTTTATGTTTAGAAATACATGTTGAAGTTTTAGATATGTAATTTATTTCTGTGAATGGTGTAAGGTAGGACCAATATGTTTCTTCAAATGTATAGGCAGTTGCCTCAATAAAATTGATTGATGTGGAATGTCCCCCTTATTTATACAATATTTTGATAGACATAACTACAACTTTTGAAGGTTTTTGTTTATGTTCTCAATTTATCCTAGTTGTACTATAAAGTAAGCTCAGTAGGAAGTATTAATTTCTCCCTTTTTGCTGTGTGAAGATACTGAGGCTCAGAATTTTTGCTTAAGTCTAAGAAGCTCTAAAATAATTGGGCAGGCATTTGAACCACAAACTTGGGACTTTAAATGCCTTCGAATGCCCACTTCCTTGGTCCAGTGTCAAGCACAGCTTATTTCTCTCATCTCTCAACTTACTGTGAGTTTTAAGCAATTTCAAGATATAGAGTGTTTCTACTTCCTCTGCTAGAATAACTAATCTTTTACTAACTAATTACTTTTGATCTCAGATAACTCATGTACTTGGCAATGTATCAAGAATTCTACATCTTTGTTAACCAGTTTTATGTAACCATTCCAAAATCATCACATTGTATTCCATCAATGCATTAATGTACACAGTTATGATTTAATAAAAGAATTGTTAAGAGGGAAAAAAAAATAGATTCCGTTCTCCAATTTATAGGGTGTGTGGCCACAGGCATGAATCAATTTGCTCAATTCTAAGGAGTATACGTACAAATTAAAACAATTGTAACTCAGGGGCTTTTTTATTTATGCACTTTGTGGACTTTTTTCTTTTCTGTGAGAGTTTACAGAACTTGAAAGTTGCAGTAGAAGGAAGTTGGAAAGAAGAATGAAATTGTTTAACTGCCTCTTAAGCACACAGTCCCAGAAGCTTTTTATCTTTAATGAAAGTGCACCTGTGAATGGTCGTTCCTGACCATCCATTTTCACCCATATGTAGCTGATGAGTAAGTGAAATGGGGGTTCATTAAAAATAAAAGCAAAGCAATTATAAGAACTGAGACCCAAAGATCAATACCCATTATCAGTCAGAGGAAATGGTGCACTAAAGTATTTGCTTTTCAACTAGTTTCAACTTAACTTTTAATTTCAGCTTGGCACCTGTAGCTCAGTGGTTAGGGCACCTGCCATGTACACCAGAGCTGGTGGGTTTGAACCGGCCTGGGCCTGCTAAATAATAATGACAACTACAACAAAAAAATAGCCCGGTGTTGTGGCGAGCACCTGTAGTCCCAGCTACTTGGAGACTGAGGCAAGAGAATCACTTAAGCCCAAGAGTTTGAGGTTGCTGTGAGCTGAGATGCCACAGTGCTCTACCAAGGGGCGACATAATGAGATTCTGTCTCAAAAAAAACAAACAACAAAAAAAAAATTTTAATTTCTCACGTACTGTGCACAAATTGCACAAGCATAGATACAAACAGAGCATAGGATGTGTGCCATCTCTTTCTCTCCCTCCCTCTCAGCTCTCTCACACATACAAACACACACACACCTGTATATTACGCCCTTTTAAATTACTTTCTTTCACCTTCTATAGGTTTTAGCCTAATTTTAATTTTAATATTAATCCCATTTTTAGTATTAATCCAAAGAAGAATGGGGAGGCCCACAGAAACATTTTCTTTGGGCCCATAACCTTCTTAAAAATCTAACTTCCCTACACCCCACAGTAATATATAAACCCTTGCAGAGTAGGAAACATGTGGTATGCTACTCCTTTTCATGGGTATTAATCAATATATATTTTTGAGTCTAATAGCATTCTTTGACACGAGTGTTAGGGCAGTATGAATGCATACCCCCAAATTGCAAAAATAAAAATTCCCTTAATTTCAAATTTCCATGAACATTTTTGCAAGAGACAGGGGTAGCGTTTCTGTTTTTTCTCTATAATTCTGCTACATTGTGAGTGCTCAACTAGCAGAAAATTATAATTGTCAGGATGAAAATCCTCTTTATTACAATTATGTGGTGTAAATGTGAATTGGGCTGGGTTTAAAAAGTGTTTATATCTACACAAGTTCTTGTGCATCTACATAGAATTCTACTTTTTTCAAAATGAACATTTTTATATTTCTCTATACAATGTAGTTTATCTTTCAAACTGCAGGAATAAACTTAAACAGTAAATGATCTTTATTTCACCTATTCCAATGTTAAAAGTTAAGACTCCACACTACCAAATATTGGTGAATCAAATGTGGGTCATACTAAGCATCATTTTTGTTAAATTGTTCTTTGCATAGCATTTACTTTGATTTTTTTCTATAGAAAACAATCTTCCATTTGAGAGTGAAATAAAATTTACAGTTTAAAATACTGGTATAATGGAGCATCATTTATTGATCATTATTTTTTGAACTCTGGTCAGTAACCCAGGGAGGCAGGACCTATTTGAAATGTACAGAAGTTAGAAGTTACAGCTACTCTTTTAGAAAGTTTTCCAGAGAGCTGTATCGGTCTTTATGATGAATTAATTCATAAAAAAATACCTTTTTTTTTTTGCTTGTTTTTTGAGACAGAGTCTCGCTATGTCGCCCTGGGTAGAGTATTGTAACATCACAGCTCACAGCGGCCTCAAACTCTTGGGCTTAAGTGATTCCCTTGCCTCAGCCTTCCAGGTAGCTGGGACTACAGCCATCAGCCGCAATGCCTGGCTATTTTTTTGTTGTAGTTGTCATTGTTGTTTAGAGGCCTGGGCCAGGTTCGAACCTCCCTGCCCCAGTGTTTTTGGCTGGTGCTCTAACCATTGAGCTATGGGCACCAAGCCAAAAATATACCTTTGAAGTATGTTCACTGGTAATGTTTTGGGGATCAGCAAATTTGATAATGAATGTGTCTCAAAGTGAAAATTTTACTCGTCTTTATCCACCAAATACATTTCTTTTCCATTGTCCCCCGTTAGAGTCAGCACTCTAGATTTGGGTGACATTCTGCCTGAGATCTGACAGACATCCCGGCATCTCCACTTCCTTTTCTTCCTACTGCCAAACACTGTTCTTCCTACTTTTTCTTTCCACAAAGAAATCACATCCATCCATGCCATGATACCTTCCAAATCATTGTGCTCGATCAGGCCATCTAAATTGCTGCAAGCCTCCTGGCTCTTCTATTGATTTTCCTGTCTTTCATTTGTAAAAGGCAACCAGAGCTGCTTCTCTGATGTGCAAATATAATATCCTCCTGCTTACAGCCATTCATTGCGTAAGTATAACTCTGAAAATCATACTCAGACTTCCTGACGTAGCTTATAAAATGCTTTGTAATCACCTTTTACCCTGTTTTGGCCTCATCCCTGGTATTTCACACAGCCACCCACTGCCATCCCCAATTCCCTTTATAAGCACCCAGTTTCGCCCAACTCTTACAGCTTTTCTGAACTTCTTTCAACTTCAAGGATTCCACACACTTCTATACCTCTGGCCATTCGCACATGCTTGTTTCTGCCAGAAAAAGTCTTTATCTGTCAGGAAAATTCTTAGCCTTCATCTCTGACTGCCAAATTTCCATTCATCCTTTAGACTAGTGATTTCAAACACACGATTGGTCATGACCCATCTTAAAAATAGATTTTACATCAAAACTCAAACCTGTCTTACACACAAAACAAACACAATTGGGAAAATTTTCTTGAATCAATATGCATATATTTTATGTTCAATGAAACCTCATCATTTCTATTATTTTTTACTCAATTTACTAACTTGATCAACATTCGGTTTGAATACCACAGTTTAAATATCATCTCTTCCGGGGAATATTTCCCGTCCTTTTTACAACTAGCTTAAGGTCCCTTCTCTGTGATTCTCCCAGTCCTGTCACTTCCTGTGTTAAATCCCTTCACCTACCTGGGTTTAGGGTTTATTTGCTTCTCTGCCTTTTTCAAAGACTAAAACTGCAAAGAGATACACCTCCTGTCTATCTTAATTAACTACCTGGTTCCTCCACTGAGTACTGTATTTGTCTTATGTTACGTGCTTAAAAATTAAAGTTGAATAATTCAATAAATTAAGTGAAATTCTGTTTGATTAATGAAACCAAAAAAATCAAGTTATTTGTTTTGTTGTTGTGCAAATCTTAAGTAAGAAATCTAGGGGTGAGCGATTTCAATTACACTTTCAAGAAAAGAAATAAGCATGAGAAAGACTTAATGAAAAAAATTTAAGTGACAGGAAGAAAAGAAAATAAACTTTTTAAAATCAACTTTCTCTACAAATGGCTATATTTCATCTTGTTTACACTGTTGTATATGGGTTAGGAACTACAAAATGCCAACCTATGGTGGGAGGATATCCTGAGAGGAATAGGTTATCTTTAGCTATTGTTACAATGGAATGTGTCCCAAGAGAAATAAGGCCTGCACTTTAACATTTAAAATGTGAAACAATTAGTCTTTTTAAAATTTTTTTTGTACCAACATTTCAAAAAGCTACATTCCAAATTGATGAGTCAGGTGGGAATCATGAATTTGTTTGTTAAATTAGAACATAAGTAGTACTGCTTTTTAGTCAGGCCATGGTGATCATCTATATTTCATTGTGACTTGCCAGGATTTTTTATATACATTTGTGGCTTTGGTTTTAGCTATACACATATAATTCTTTCTTAATTTGTAATAGTAAAGGGATTAAAATAAGAAAAATATATTTAGAAGCATTTGGGGGATATTTCTTTTTTGGTAAAGAAAAAACACTATTTTCTAAGTTTTTCTTCACCTTAAATGCTAATTTATGGGCAATTCGATCCACCTGTTTCTGTTTCACATATCATCATGATGCTGCTGCAAAAGAACTTGACAAAAGTGTTTTCTCTTCTAGTAATATAGTGAGGTTTTGAGTAGTCTATTTTTTGTATTAGGATTTTTGCCAAACACCAAAGGCATAGGCAGACGACTCAGTAAGCCATTCACTGTATGTTTCTTGAAATCACCATGTGTGAGAAGCAGGGTTATAGATTATTTGATTAAGAAATCTGATGACTAGATGCAGAATGTAAAGGTCTTAACATAGTAACTAAAAAAATGCCGTAAAGGCTATGTTAACCAGTTTGATGACTTTTTTTTTAGAGACAGAGTCTCACTTTACTGCTCTCGGTGCCGTGGTGTCACAGCTCACACCAACTTCCAACTCCGGGGCTTAGGCTATTCTCTTGCCTCAGCCTCCCGAGTAGTCGGTACTACAGGTGCCCGCCACAACGCCCAGCTGTTTTTTTGTTGCAGTTTGGCTGAGGCCAGGTTCAAACCTGCCACCCTTAGAATATGGGGCCCATGCTCTACCAGCTGAGCCACGGGCGCCAACCCTTGATGAAAATATTTCAGATTGTGTATGAAACCAGCACATTGTACCCCATGATTGCATTAATGTACACAGCTATGATTTAATAAAAAAATAAAAAAGAAAGAAATCTGATGACGGTGATGTATAATAGGCAGTCCTTTTTGTTTCTCAGATATGTTATCTTTCTTTCTCAATCTGGGAACAAGGTGGTTACAGTGGTTCCTTACCGAGCACTGTCTAGAAAAAGTAGAGACATAACCACTTTTTGTGCACCACTGTTGGTACTGTGGAAATTTTTCAATTCATCTCCTCCAACACAGCAAATTTTTCACCAAGTCTTGGTGAAAATTGGGTCGAGTGCTCTTTTGTGAACCACGAGCTGGGAAGGGTAATGAGATTGCTTTAGGTCGATTTAGATTAATTGCAATAAGGTTGATACGTTGGTTGGAGATGAAGCTGACTTACTTTGAGGCTCATGACTGATTCATGAAGTGGATGAAAGGATTTTTTTTTTATTAATGCGTAAGTTTTAAGTTAAGGAAATTATTTGTCTCTATATGTTTTCCTTCTGTGTGCTCAAGCCAGCTTTACTGGGCTAGGAGTAATCATTTACAAATTAGAAATGAGAATACTTAGGTAAGTTGAGCTACAGAGGAGTAGAGACTCTCCACAGCTGTGCTGAGAAGTTCAGATTCGGTTTCTCTCTCACCTTCTCTTCATCATCGGAGAGACCTCTTTCCAGCTGTGTTTGGAAGTGTTCTAAACTTTCCCTTTGTTCTTAAGTAAAATGCTCTTTGATGCACTGGAAAAAAAAAGTTCAACCTCTGTTCAAGAGCCATTATTAAACTTGATTTGAAGTCAGCATAGAATTGTGAAATGGAGAATTATGTGAGCTGAGTGCCTAAGGGAGATAATTCTTGCCATTGTCCTTCTGCGGCGCTGTCCTTTCACTGAGCAGCACTTGTCTTCTGTCTTCAGGTTTCATAGCTGATTTTCATCTCCTGATAAGAAAGAAGTGAGAACTTTTGGATAATGCTCTCCCTGACTTCATTTTCCTTTCTCCCATTTTTTTTTGCCAAAATGGAAAACTGAAAGCATATAACAGAAAGGGAGTTTGTAGTTGTCTTAGAGCATGGATTCCATTCTATTCAAGTTTTTAGAACATTATAATTTTTTTTCTTTTTGAGACAGAATCTCACTTGGCTGCTTTAGGCCGGAGTGCCATGGCATCATCATAGCTCACAGCAACTTCAAACTCTTGGGCTCAAATTATCCCCTCACCTCAGCCTCCCAAGTAGCTGGGACTACAGGTGTGCACCACTATGTGCAGCTAATTTTTTTGTTTTCTTAGAAGAGATTGCATGTCCTTTTGCTGAGGCTGGTCTCCAACTCCTGAGCTCAAGGGATCCACCTGCCTCAGCCTCTCGGAGTGCAAGGAGTACAGGTATGAGTCACCATGCCTGGTTGAATGTCCTTAATGTTATAGTAATAACACCATGTTTCTTTAAAATAAAGATAAATATGAGTTCCTTCCATACTATTCGTTAGTCCTTTTATGGAGACCATAGTCCAAAAATTAATGGAAAAAAGAAAATATAGATCTTTAAAAGTAAATAAAATGGTCACTCATCTGTAAAATTTAGGTATGTGATCTAATGATCTCTGCTTTCTTTCAGGTGTAAAAACCAATACTCCCATCCAAAAAGGTCTGCTTAAGAGCAAGAAAAAATATTGCAAATTTTCACTTATCTCATTTTTATTCGATCTAGAAAAGCTTTCAAGCCAATTTTGGAATTTCCTTTACTAGATGATTCATGTATTGCTTTTTAAAAAATGGGTTTTCGCCCAACTGGTTTCAGTGAATTCAAATTGTACCACATGAAACACAAAAAATAACTTCTAATACCTTTATAATAATTGCCCTAGTTTCCAAAAGAACCTGAGTATAAATAATGAGTTCCATCTGATTAGTTATATTTAAAATAACATGTAGTAAAAGTATATGTTTAACGCATGATTAATCTCTAATTGATTTGAAATCAAAAATATACAGGTATAGTAATGAAAATTACTATCTATCCTTACAGCCTGCAGTTGGGGGTGGCTGTGTGTGTGTGAATGTGTGCAGGTGTGTATGCCCATGCTCCTGTGTGTTTTAAACAGAATTTTTAAAAAAAGTATTATAATTACGAATGCTTTAACTACATAAACTTATTTTTTAGTTTTTTTATTCTTCAGTGTCAATTCAGGGTAAATTTAAGACAGAAGGACTGAAATATTTGGGGGGACATGCCAAAATTGTCTCAGCATACAGTGGCTGGTCACTAACAGGAATTTCAGTTCACTATTGTAGGGATTTTACACAAACACTGGAAGTAAAGGCAACAAATACATGTTGTCTGAGGGGCTCTTCTTCCGCTTCACCCAAGTAAATCCATATCATCTTCTAATTTCTTGTTAGGAATCTATTCCTAAAGGCTTACTGTTACTTAACGAGCTTTACTGCCTCTAACAAAATGTCTTATAGAGCCATTTCCCTTTCTTCCCAGCATTTACCACTTTGCTCATTTAATTATTTGAGTGCATTCTTTTTAACCTACCAAACTGGAAGCATTCTAATGACAATTCCATGTCTGCTGTGCTTACTATTGAATATATATTGTCTAACATACAGCTTATTATGAAATAACTCCCCTTCATATTTTTGGATGAAGGAAAAAATAACTGAACATAAACAGAATATGTTTTACATTAATAGTGTCTTTTTGAGATTCTTCACAGAACTAATAGGAAGTGGTTGATGCATTCTTTATCCTACAAAGCAACAATCGAAAATCTTGTAACATAGTGGTCCCAGGTTATTGACAAGATACATTCCTGAGAATGTCTTTAGGTTGGATTTGTATGTAACTCATATCCCTGATCCCTGATGAACAGAGCATATATGATTGTTATTATTATTATAATGGCTCATATGTAATAATAATAATACAGTATCATACTGTAATAATAATAGCCCTTACTGTAATAATGCTACAGAAACTATATTTCTCCTTATTTTAATTAAAAAAGAAGATAAAAACAAACACATGTGAAAAGCTTAGCTAGGAGATCAGAGAAATTTCAAAAAATAATAAGAATATTAAAGTTTAACACTTACCTAATATTGTATTTGTGCTAAGCTAATAGGAATTACACACTTATTTTGACCTTCTAACCAAAAAAACAATAACTTTTCCATTGCAGTTATTAATACCCCAAGCTGCTTAGTAATAACTGATGATTTTACTGAAGCACTGATTTTCACATGTTCCATCCTTCCCACTTGATCCTTTCTAATTATTCTAATTATTGAGCTCTCCCAGGGAATGATGGTGTCTGGCCTTTCTCTAAACTCTTTATTATTTCCACTTTTCTTTCTTCTTGTAATAAACTTTCTCTTGGTCGCAGACCCTCCTGGACTTGCAGGGGATGTCTGCTTTGGACGCCTGGTCATGGCAGTAAACAAACAACTTAACAGAACTGAGTAAAAATGTTAGGATGAAAGTAATGTTCAGATGATAACATAAAGGTGCTGTGCCAGCAAAGTGCTTATGCCATGCGTGAAAGAAACTAGTTCCCGAATTATTAATTTATTATTTAAGAATAAATTATCCTACTGAGTAGCCTTGGGAGCCTGTTGGTAAATCAACTTGTTCGTATCCTGGTGTCTGCATGTAAAAGTTTTATATTTCGACATCCTTAATGCCAAATCCAGATAAATGATGGATGAATGTTGTATAAAATTAACTTAACAATTTAATATTTTACAAATAAACAAAACTTTCTATCAGTTTCTTCCTTTTCTTCATTCCTGTACTTTTTGTCTTCCCTGTACCTATGCATGGGTCTTACATGGTGCTAATTTAATTTCTGAATTATCTTCTTAGCATGTTCATCTCATGCCCAATTTGGCTGGTTTCATTTCCAATTTGAACTCAAAGCAAGAGCAGACTATCTGGTCTTGGTCTTCAGTTTCTTCCCAACCTCTTTCTCATAAAGGATGGTGGGGTTATTTTCCAATGCATGTATCTGCTCAATTCTTTCTTCTTTTTACCTGGAATTCAATAATAAGTTTACACTTGGAATAGTTTAAAAGTCAATCATAATTTACACATCTTTTCACATTCCTTTCCTTTTCTTTTTCTTTTTCTTTCCTTTTTTTTTTTTTTTTTTGCAATTTTTGGCCACGGCTATGTTTGAACCCGCCACCTCCCGTATATGTGGCCAGCACCCTATTCCTTTGAGCCACAGGTGCTGCCCCACCTTCCATTACTTTTCAACACGTTTTCTATCTTACATTTTGGCCATGCTCCACCCTTCGTTTATTCTCACATACGCTTCATGATGCTACAACTGTTCTTCTCCGCTACCCTTGCTCACATTGAAAACTCCTCATTCCTTAATGCTCAAGTTAATATTATTTCCTCATCAGAGAAGTCTTTAGAGCAAAAAACATAGGAACAAAACAACAAGAACTAAATGACAGTTTTGATTTCAGGCTCTGTTCCTATATGATTGACTCTGGGATGACTCTTCGTGCTTTCTAAAACTCTGTTTCCACAAATGTAAAATGTTCTTTAAAACAAAAACATTGTTATACTAAATAAATATGAATTTCACTTTCCTTCCCTAATGTACTCCAGTGACAATAAATCATTCCCCTCCTTCCCTAGGCTTTTTATTCAACATCTCTCCTGAGGTTTTAGTTCCACGTGTAGTTTATAGTTTGTTATTGATGTGTCTGACTTCGGTGGAGAGTCAACAAAAATTTTATATCTTACAACTCTTTAACTCTTCCTTATATGAGACATAAGAGGTGTGTAATAAATTCTTATTCAATTAAAAAAATGAATAATATTAAAAAGTGTATCCAATCAAAATATCACTGCATATTGATGCATGTAAACATAAAAGTGGTCAAAATATTTTATTGATAAATACTACATTCATTATGTGAGTATTGCTTT
The DNA here is from genome assembly GCA_963574655.1 of Perodicticus potto. Taxonomy (NCBI): domain Eukaryota; kingdom Metazoa; phylum Chordata; class Mammalia; order Primates; family Lorisidae; genus Perodicticus; species Perodicticus potto. The sequence continues at coordinate 30,785 of CAUYRH010048451.1, read as the reverse complement.
AGAATTTATGTTTTCATAAATTTAAAATATTTTTATGAGTTGCAAAAAGTTTAGGACACAAAATATGACTTAGACATTATAAGATCTCCAAGTATTAATTCTAAAATGTTCCAAAAACTATTGAAAACTATATATATTCTTAAATTCATTCATTTTTTTTCAGAAAAAATAATCTCCTGAATGATACTCAAAAATATGTGTATTGAATTTCATAAATGACATATTATTTAAATTTATAATTAATTCAGATCAAAAGTCTCTAACACAATGCAATTGTACCTTTTAAATTATAAAAAAAGTTCCCAGAGGAGTTTCTGAGCTCCAATATAAGAAGAATTATGAGAGCTTGCAAAATTAGAGAAAGCAAAATTATCACAAAAATCAAGAATTAATATTAAATATGGCTATTTCTTTTTCCACTTAAATTCAAGAACTAATTTTACAATGTCTCTAATCTATTATTTCAACTGCTGAGAGAAAAAGAAATGATATGATCTGGCTAAACATTTACAACTTATTGGATATAATAATTAACATAAATGCTTCTCTCTGAACTGAACTTGTGCTCATTATTGATCAGCACTCTGATTTATAACGCATCTGTTAACCTATCAAAAAATGATCTCCGTTATTGTTATTGCTGTTACATAAATTATTTTCTCTGGCTTTGGTTTGAATGCCAAGACTATAAATTTGTACGATCATATACAATATATATTATTCAGATACATACCTGCCCTTGCTACTTATACTGGGGAAGTTCTAAACTAATGAAAGCCAGCACACTTAGTTCTTTTTGTAGACTGAGGTTATGAACAGAAGCCAAGACATACAGACAGAAAAACCAAAAGAAGAGAAGAAACAGAATTTCTGGAAATTGTCAAATTTCTGATTTCAGTTTCTAACTAGTTGTGATTATACACCTGCCGTTGGGCTCCCTAAGGCACCCCTTATAACTCCCTTGCTTTTCATAACCTACATCAAATTGTTTTCTGTTATTTGCAGGCAGTCCCAACTAATATATTATCTGTGTCAGGTTTTAAAGGATTACAGATATTCTAAAATATTTTCATCAGTTCTTTGCTTAGGGTAGATGTTTCTACATTTATAATTGTCCATGTGTTGGAATGCCTTTTGGATTACTCTATAACTCAAAGATGAAAAATATTAAAAATATGCTACAGTCCAGTCTGGATCTGTATGTTAAATTATCAGAGGTAAAACTGACTATTGGTTGCATGATACTTTAACATTAGCACTGGAAATACTTGTCTGGAAACAAATGAATGTCTACATAGTTTTCCTCAATAATCCTTCTTCTCTTGGATAATTTTTCCTTCTCTGAGTCTTATGCTGCTACTAAGAGGTTTTATGAGACCTGAATGATCACGTACTATTTTTTTTTTTTTTGAGGCAGAGTCTCACTTTGTCACCCTCAGTAGAGTGCTGTGGCATCACAGCTCACAGCAGCTTCAAACTCTTGGGCTTAAGTGATTGTCTTGCCTCAGCCGCACAAGTAGGGGGGACTACAAGCACCCACCACAATGCCCGGGTACATTTTTTATTTTTATTTTTTTAAGAGACAGAGTCTCGCTCTTGCTCAGGCTGGTCTTGAATCCGTGAGCTCAGGGAATCCGCTTGCCTCAGCCTCCCAGAATGATAGGATTACAGGTGTGAGCCACCACACCCAGCCTGATCATGTTCTTTTTTGTGTATTTCCCTTGCAGTGTTCAGACTCTGAACTTTAGGATCTCAGAGTTCTAGCATTAAAACAGTGGGAAAAAAAAAAAAAAAACAAAAAAAACAAAAACCAGAAGTGGGATGATCTCTGGGCATTGCTTTATGCCTATAAAACCTAAAAAGATTGTGTGTCCCCAAAGATCTAGTACAATAACAAGTAAGTATAACACATACAACAAGTGATATGCAAAGTTAGTAAAATTTTGTACTGTCAAGTATTTGCCAGTAAGTATTTGCTGCTGTCTACTCTATGGCAGATAGTCTTTTAGAAAATACAGCTTTAAATATGCATACTAAGAACCCTTACTGGCTTCACTGTTTAAGTGATAAAATGGATGACAAAAATACTAGAATGTAATGTAACAATTCCACACATATAATAGAGATGTAGTCAATACACAATGAAAGCACAGATAAAAAGGGCTCAGTTTGTGGCAGTCAATAGTGCTCTGATACTGCAATGGAATAGTTGCACTTTCCTTACTGCTTTTTAATTATATATGTATGGTCAGTGCTCTAGGTTTTCTACTTTTTGTAATAAATTGATGCTTTCTGCATAGACTGATACCTTCAACTGACATGTAGATAAATGCGAAAGAATTAGCTAAAAGTCTTCTAAACAGTCACAGGGGAGAGAGAACTGGATATGAATGTACTAGGATTACTATTTTTTTAGTAAGTATTTTGTAAATGTATTTGTCTCATTAAACTATATCCATAAATAAATTTGGCCAAACCCAAAAGAATTTTTAAAAGTGTAATGACAGTTGAGGAAAGAATCTGAAATCAGAACAAGCAAACACTAAGAAATGTAAGCACTATCCTCTGGTGTCCTCAAAATCTTGACAATAGCATTGATTTCCCACATGTTAACTCCTTTTATTTATCTAAAAAAGGTAGTCCCAGAGGGTTATAGGACTCAGGTTAAACTTGCCCAGAGTTGCATATTTCTATAATCAACCTATATCAGGATTTTAATGAATATGTCATTAAAGATTGATGATTTTTTCTTAAAAAAATAAATGATTTGTGAAAAATTTTAAATCAAATTATACTTTTTATTTTTCATTAAAAAATAAAGCCAAGATATCTAGAAAGCAAAAGGATTGTAAGTAGTAAAATTTGTATGGTGAATATAAAACAAATTGAAGTAAAGCAATTAGACCTATTCAACCACATTCTGTGACTTTTTTCCCTTAAGTTTTACTCGAATTAAAACTAGACACAGAATTAGAATACTTTGCTGACTCTAGTATTCATTCAGATAAACCCAGTTTGTCAAACTGCCCAAGATTCATCTGCAAGGAAGAATCAACAAAGAATTATGAATTGACTCTGCTTAAGAAAGGAACAAAGTTCCAGTGTCATTGGAATAGTTTACTTCCAAAATTTAATGAGATAAAAAAAACAGTAATGTGGGATATTAATATAGGATCATTGTTTCTAAATTGGCATACCGTCACTTAATAATGAAATCTGAGATAATCATCAAAGTTGACATTTTGTCTTTGTTGTTATATAAATAATGTGTCCTTAATTTCTTCTGATATATTAATGTTCTTTTCATATCCTGCCATGTGAAACATACTGGAAAATATAATAAAACAAACTCTTTTCTAATAACATGGATTGATTAGAAGTAAAACATGTACTAAAATAAAATAACTCTACTCTATTTACTACATTTTTAAAACTTGCTTACATCTGTCTTTTTTATGAATCAGTACATATTTCCCATACTATTATAAATAATCCTCTAAGAGAGATTTTTAAGATGTAGAAATTATGTCTATGCATCTCCCTAATAATTACTCTTAAAAAATGACTATACAGATAATTTGTCCAAGTGAAATAATTTCGGAACTGCTCGTTTATCTCTGTCGCAGCTATGGTAAGAGAAGTAAGATGGGGGTTGGCGCCTGTAGCTCAGCGGTAGGATGTGGGCCATAAGCACGGGAGCTGCTGGTTCAAACCCAGCCTGGACCTGCCAAACAACAATGAAAACTACAACCAAGAAATAGCTGGGCGTTGTGGCGGGCACCTGTAGTCCCAGCTACTTGGGAGTCTGAGGCAAGAGAATTGCTTAAGACCAAGAATTTGAGGTTGCTGTGAGCTGTGACATTACAACACTCTACAGAGGGCAACATAGTGAGACTCTGTCTAAAAAAAAAAAAAAAAGAAAGAAAAGAAAAATAAGAAGGGATTTGTCAGTTCTTGACTGTAGTTGACATACCTGAGCATGGTTTCCATGATTTCCATACCTCAAGTCTGTACCTCTTGAGTACTGGTGAGTGACTAATGGGTCCTATGTACGGTGTCTAACGATAAAATATGGCAAAGGTGATTAGATAGCACTGCCATAATCATTTTATTGCAAAGGAATTTGCAATATGCAATTATTCAGATATGATTTTAGTTCCTAATTAGTTGACTTTAGGTAAACAAAGGAGAGATTACTCTAGGTGAGCCAGACCCTAATCAGGTAAGTCTTACAAAAAAAAGGGCCCAGGACTTTGCTGAAGGCAGATACTGTAAGTGGGAAAGAAATTTTCTATTGCTGGCTTTTTTGTTTTATTGTTTGGGATTCACTGAGGGTACAAGAATTAGGTTTCATTGATTGTGGTTGTTAGGTAAAGTCCCTCTTGTACTTGTGTCCCAACCCTAAGAGGTCTGTCATACACCAGGGCCTCCATGCCTCTCCTCTCCCCATCCCTCATTCCCCTGCTGGGGCTTTGTATTAGATCATCTACTGTTTTAATATGGATTGAGTACATTGGATTCTTGCTTCTCCATTCTTATGACTCTTTTCTAAGAAGAATATGTTCCACCTACATCCAGGTTAATACAAAGGATGTAAAGTCACCATCTTTTTTAATGGTTGAATAGTATTACATGGTATACATACACCAAAGCTTATTAAGCCATTCTTAGGTTGGTGGGCATTTAGGCTGTTTCCACATTTTGGCGATTGTAAATTGAGCTGCAATAAACAGTCTAGTGCAAATGTCCTTATGAAAAAAGGACTTTTTTTTTCTTCTGGGTAGATGCCTAGTAATGGGATTGCAGGATAAAATGGGATGTCTAATGTGAGCTCTTTTAGGATTCTCCAAACTTCCTTCCAAAAAGGTTGTAATATTTGCAGTTCCACCAGCAGTGTAAAAGTGTTCCCTTCTCTCCACATCCACGCCAGCATCAGCGTGGAGACTCATCAGCATTAAGACTTTGTGATGTGGGCCATACTCACAGGGTTAGGTGGTATCTGAGGGTGGTTTCGATTTGCATTTCTCCCATGATCAGGGACATGAGCATTTTTTTCATATGTTTGTTAGCCATTTGCTTGTCTTCATCAGAGAAAGTTCTATTCATATCTCTTGCCCAGAAGTAGATGGGATTGTTTACTCTTTTTCTATTGATTAACTTGAATTCTCTGTAGATTATCAACTCTTTGTCAAATTGATACCCTGAAAACATCTTTTCCCATTCTCCAGGTGGTCTTTTTGTTTTGCTTGTTGTGTCCTTAGCTGTGTAGAAGCTTTTCAGCTTAATTAAGTCCTATTTGTTAATTTTTGTTATTGTTGCAATGGATGCTGAAATCTTTGTCATAAAATCTCTTCCCAGTTCATCATCATAAACAGTCTTCCTCACACTTTCTTCTAAGATTTTTATAATTTCTTGCCTTAGATTTAAGTTTCTTATCCATCTTGAGTCTTTTTTTGTAAGGGGTGAAGTTTGTGTTGGTTGAGTTTTAGTCTTTTGCATATAGTTATCCAGTTCTCCTGGAACCGTTTGTTGAATAGGGATTCTTTTCCCTGTTGTATGGTTATGTTTGATTTATCAAAGATCAGATGGCAAGTAGAGACTAGTTTCATCTCTTGGTTTTCTAGTATGTTCTGTATATCTATGTCTCTATTTCTGTGCCAATACCATGCTGTTTGGATTACTGTGGACTTGTAATATAGCCTAAAGTCTGGTAGAGTGATGCCTCCAACTTTCTTTTTATTACTAAGAATAGCCTTAGCTTTTTTTCTGGTTTCATACAAAGCAAAGTACTATTTTTTTCCAGTTCTTCAAAACATGATGAGTTTGTATTTTAATGGAGATTGCATTGAATATATAGATTGGTTTTGGAGAACAGACATTTTGACAATGTCAGTTCTTCCCAATGAAGAGCATGTTACATTCTCCCATTTGTTAGTCTTTTGCAATTTGTTTTCTTAGCGTTTCATAATTCTCTTTGAAAAGATCTTTCACGTCTTTTGTTAGGTATATTCCTAAGTATTTCATTTTCTTTGAAGCTACTGTGAAGGAAATTGTGTCCTTGATTTGCTTCTTAACTTAGCTGCTGTTAGCATTTACAAAGTCTACTGATTTGCGGACACTGATTTTACCCCCCAAGACATTACTGTATTTACTGATGACTTCCAGGAGCTTTGTGGTTGAGTCTCTGGGGTTTTCTAAGTATAAGGTCATATCATCAGCAAAGAGGGAGACATTGACCTCCTCTGCTCTGATTTGGATGCCCTTTATATCCTTCTCTTGCCTGATTGCATTAGCTAGAACTTTCAACACTAGGTTAAATGGTTGTGGTGATAGAGGACAACCTTGTCTGGTTCTAGTTCTAAGTGGAAAAGCTTTCTGTTTTACACTATTCAGTATGATGTTAGTTGTGAGTTTGTCATAGATGGTTTTAATTAGCTTAAGAAATGTGCCATCTATGCTTATTTTCTTAATTGTTCTTGTTAGAAAAAGATGTTGAATATTGCCAAATGCTTTTTCTACATCTATTGAGAGGATCATATGGTCCTTATTTTTGCTTCCTTTAATACAGTGTATTACATTTATAGATTTGCACATATTAAACCAACCTTGAATCCCTTGGATGAAGCCTACTTGATTGTGATGTATGTTTTTTTTTTTTTTTAATGAGTAGCTACAATCTTCTAGCTAAGACTTTTTTGAGCATTTTTGCATCCATATTCATTACTGGCATGAATTCATCACTGAATCTTTAATAACCTCAATCAGAAACAACTGATGCCGTAGAGATATAAGAGATTATGTCTGACTACTACCAAAACTTTATGCCCAGAAATTTGACAATGTGGAGGTAATGGAGTAATACCTTGAATCACTCCATCTTCCTAGTCTTAACCAGAAAAAAATAGATCTCTTGAGCAGAGCAATATCTTTTTTATTTTTATTTTTTAATTTAATTTTATTTTATTTTATATTTTTAGAGACAGAGTCTCACTTTCTCTCCCTTGGTAGAGTGCCAAGGCATCACAGTTCACAGCAACCTCTAGCTCTTGGGCTTAAGCAACTCTCTTGCCTCAGCCTTCCAAGTAGCTGGGACTACAGATGCCTGCCAGAACACCCAGCTATTTATTTCTGACTGAGGTTATTAAAGATTTTACTTTTCTATTTCTGGTTAATCTGGCCAATAGTTTATTGATTTTACTTATGTTTTCAAGGAACCAACTTTTTGTTTTATTTATTTTCTGAATGATTTTTTTATTTTTAATTTAATTTATTACTGATTTAATTTTGGTTATTTCTTTTCTTTTCTTAGGTTTGGGATTGGATTGCTCTTCCTTTTCCATTTCTTTAAGATGATTCGTTAGGTTATTGATATACTCTCTTTCTGTTTTTTTGATATAGGTATCTAATGCAATATATTTCCCCCTTAGGACAGTTTTGGAAGTGTTTCCCAGGTTTTGGTAGCTTGTGCCTTCATTGTTGTTATGCTCAAGGAAGTTAATGATTTCCTTTGTTACCTCTTCATTGACCCAACTATCATTCAGCATAAAGTTGTTTAATTTCCATACCTTTGTGTGGGAATGACAATATTTGTTGGAGTTGAGGTCCATCTTTATTTCTTTGTAGTCTGGGAAGATACAAAGTAAAATTTCGATTCTTTTGATTTTGTTGGGGGTTGACCTATTTTGGAGAATGTTCCATGGGCTAATGAGAAGAATGTACATTGTTTAGCTTTGGGATGGAGTGTTCTATAAATGTCTTTCAAAGGCAATGGCTGTAGCTCAAAGGAGTAGGGTGTCGGCCCCATATACCAGAGGCAGCAGGTTCAAACCTGGCCCCAGCCAAAAATTGCAAAAAAACAAAAAAATGTCTATCAAACACAGTTGTTCTAGTGTCAAATGTAAGTTCCTTGTATCTTTGTTTAGTTTTTGTTTAGAGGATCTGTCCAGCTCTGTAAGAGGAGTGTTAAAGTCCTATACTTTTATGGTGTTATGGGATATCATATTGCGCAGACTAATTAAGATCATTTCAAGGGAGCATTTAAGTTGGGTGCATTAATATTTAGAATTTAAATGTATTCTTGTGGTATTGTTCCCTTGTCCAATATGATGCATCCATCTTTGGGGGTGGAATTCTACTCATCTTATTTTGTGAAAGTCCATTGCTTAGTTTTATCTTTTGCATCATTGTGGAGGCTAGGTTTTATCTTTTAGTTTCTGGGTGTTTACTTTGCTGGTGGTCCATTATGATGTCAGTGTGTAGAATAGGTTGAAGTATTTCCCATAGAGATGGTCTTGTTGTGGCAAACTTCCTCAATGTTTGCATATCAGTAAATGATTTGATTTCTCCACCAATTTTAAAGCTTAGTTTAGCAGGATATAAAATTCTAGAACAAAAATTATTTTGCCTAAATAGATTAAAGGTATATGACCATTGTCTTCTGGCTTGAAAAGTTTCATTTGAGAAGTCCGCAGTCACCATGCTGGATTTGCCCTGTAGGTCAATTGGAGCTTACTTCTGGCAGTTTGCAGGATCTTCTTTTTTGTCTTCACTTCAGATAGATTCATGACAATGTGTATTGGAGAAGCTCGATTTGAATTGAGATTAACTGGGGTCTAATGTCCCTCTAAAATGAGTGTGTCAGAATCTTTGATGACATTTGGGAAATTTTCATTTAGATGTCCTCTACTAGGCCTTTCATTCCTCTAGGGCATTCATCTTCCCCTTCTTGGATACCTATCATTTGTAAGTTTGAACACTTCATGAAGTCCCATAATTCTGTCAGAGAATACGCTGCTTTCTCTTCTTTTTTTCTGTCTCTGTAACTGAGTTAGCTCAAAAGCTTTATCTTTTAGCTGTGAGATTCTTCTGCATGGTCTAATATGTTATTGATACTTTTTACTGCATCTTTAAATTACCAAATGGACTGCTTCAATTCCTTTAGCACTGGTATATCCTTTCTATGTTCTTCATGTCATTCATCTCTTATTTGATTGTGTTATTGGATTTCCTTTTGGTTATTTTCAACTTTCTCAATGATTTCCTTCATTGTTTTGACCATCCAAATTTTAAATTCCCCTTGTGTCATTTCTAACATTTCGTTATAGGTGGAATTCTGTGCAAAAGTTGCCTCATGATCCCTTGGGGGTGTTGCTGTGGTATGGTTTTTCATGATGCCCAGATTTCTCTGTTGTTTCTTTCTCATGAGTATTTTCTTTTTGTCTGTTTCCTTGCCCTACTTTTCCCTTTCACTTCCTCTTGCTCTTTAAGTTACCATGCCTGTGACCCCAGGTTTGATGCGCCCTTTTGATATAGGACTAAAAGGGCGAGAAGATTGAAAGCAAGAAGGGATAAAAGATTTAAAATAGAGAAAAGAGATAGGAAAGTGGGTGAGTAAAAATGCTATGCCTCTGACCTAAGATGTTGATGTGTCCTTTTGGTAAAGGACTAAAAGGAAGAGAAGAGTGAAAAACAAAGAGGGATGAAAGATAAAGAGAGAGAGAGAGAGAAGAGAAAGGAAAAGTGTGGCTCCTGTGGATCAAAGGAGTAGGGTGCTGGCCCCATATACCAGAGGTGTCGGGTTCAAACCCAGTCTTGGCCAAAAATAGCAAAATAAAGAAAAAGAAAAGAGAAAGGGAAAGGGGTAACTGATAGGGGAGATTGGCTAAAGGAAGGGAGGAACAGAAAGAGATAGCCAGGAGTAATAGTGGTGTACAGTAAGGTACTTTGACCCACAGCCACAAATCCCAATCTCTATGGGGGCTGGGTTGGTTGGGTGCTTTGCTGTCTATAGCTCTTTGCCAGCCTAAGTAGATACAGGACCCCACTTCCACCAGACAGAGAAAAAAATAAAAATACTATAAATCAAACAAAAACAAACAAACGAAAAACCTTAAAGGGTAAAGTGGGTGGAAACAAACAAATAACAGGGGCAGAAAAACTAGCAAAAATAAATCCCTTGTTATTAAAGAAGGCAACAATGAAAAATTACATTTACTGAAGAAAATATAGAAAAATCTAAGGGGAAAAAGTTGAAAAATTTGTTTTTACAAAGAAGAAATACAAAATATATAAATATGATATATATATATATATATATATATATATATATCTTACTGAATATTGCCTGGGCAACAGATGATCTTCTTGGATATGAGATGCTAATCACAATACTAATACAGCTGTGTAAGATAGAGACTTGAAGCCTCTGCTGTCTTCTTTGCCCTCTAACCCCACAGGGTTGGGAGCCTGAATCTCTCTTAAGTCCACTTTATAGACATGCCTCAACCTTTTCAAACCATGTCCCTTGACTAAGCAGTGGCTTTCCCAGGAAAGTATGTGTTACTTTGATCTCTCCCGAAGTGGCTGACTGCTTATCAGGTGCATCAGAACTGGTCTCGCCCTAGGACGCTAGGGGCTGAGCCTCCAAGGCCAATTTCACAGAATGGCTAGTCCTGGCCTGTAGCCAAACAATGAAAGCTCCCTTCTGCCCCAGTGGCTCAGTCCCAGCCTCTGGGTGCTGTTCAAAGTCACTTGTTCACTCACCCAAAGTCTCCCAAGGTAACTCAACCAAGTACCAAAGTAAAATAAAGAAATAAATAACAATAAATAATAATTTAAAAAACCTGCAAGGAAGACCTTTCCTTTCTGTAAACTCTCACCACTTCTGTAGCTGCTATCACAGCAACCACCAAGGCCATCCAGCTTCTGACTGATTGCAAACATTTGTCACTTCTCCACTGCTCTCGTTCTCCTCTTGGGGTCCTGGAGTCTTCTACTGCCTCCCTGTGCCCCTGAAGGGATGTTTCTGGGTAGAGCTCACAAGCCAGAGGTGCCTGGAGTCTTCTGTCCCCAGTCTCACCATGCCCGTTTGCAAAGAAGCTGTCTCTTGTTTGACATCTTGCTCCACTCTTCCCTGCCCCCATTGCTGGCTTTGAAGAAGCAAGCTACCATGAATTTTAACACACTCCAGAAAAAAATTCTGCAGAAAACCTAAGAGAGCTTGGAAGTGGATCCTTTCCTAGTCCTGCCTGCTAATAGGAACACAGGCCAACTGGCACCTTGAGAGGTCCTGAACAGAGAATTTAGTAAGCTGTGCCCAGACTCATGACCTATAGGCATTGTAAGCTAATAAAAAGTACACTTTTAAACTGCTATGCTTGTGGTAATTTGTTATGCAGCATGGAAAGCTAATACAAAGCCTCTTAGAAAAATATTCCTTAAAAAGAATAGATGTCCTTATATTTCCAAAGCAACACTAAGCTTTTTAAATGAACTATTTTAATGTTTCATCAGTCTTCATGATAATGTCAAAACAGTATTTTTTTGTTCCTAGGCAACCCATTTCCTCAGTGATTTCTGTTTGGAGATATTTAATGTTTTTTAATAGTTTCTTTCTTATTGATGAATGCCTGTTAGGATCCTCCAAAAGTAGGGCAGACAAAGAAACAAGTGTAGCTATAATCTAAGAAGGACCTCCATGCTTTCCATTCACATTGCTTTATTCTTTCCCAGATGACTATTTCCTGGTAATTCTTAATCACCTGAAATTTGCAACAAATCCCACAGACCATTCCATTTTGCTTTAGATTGAGTTTCTACCATGTTAGTTAAACTCTAGTAGAGGAGTATAAATAACATTATATTCCTGCTTATCAAAATAAATAAATTCTCATCTGTCAATCAATGCTCATCTGACATCCCCTGAAAGGTCTGCATGTTGGTTGGCTTGGACTGGCCTGACTTTCAAAACCATGTTGATTTCTAGCCACATAGAAATAAAACTGCTTGTGGCTCAAAGAAGTAGGACCCAGCCCCATATACCAGAGGTTGTGGGTTCAAAACTAGCCCTGGCAAAAAAAAAAAAAAAATTCCAAAGCTCCATTTTATTTTTTATAAAATGAGGATAATAATACCCTTATCATACTGGTGTTCTGATTAGAATTCATAAAATATTCAACGGTGCTAGCACATATTAAGAGCTCAATATTCACTAGCCATTTCTGAATACTTACCATTGGTCAGTCACTGGGCTTGGCTTCCCTTCTCCTTCTCCCTCTCCCCTTTCCTGGTGAGAATACACATTTAATTATCACAGTAACCTCACTCTAAGTACACAAGATGAGCTTCCATATTCCCATTATATATATATATATATATATATATATATATATATGGAAATTAAATCTAAACAAAGTTAAGGGCTTTCCTAAAGTAAAATGAATAGACAAGGTCAAAACTAAGAAGTAAATTTAAGCCTTTTCTACTTCAGAGCTATTAAAAATGTTTAACTATTTCATCCTGTCCTTTCATCATCCTGCAAATACTTAATTGAAACAATATGTTTATTAACAGGCTCAGTTTATTCTAAATATTCAATTCTCAAAATAGAAAGTAGCCTAGATGAAGAGCACCAATAATCATGAACTCCCAAGTAGACTTTAAACCTAAAATAAATATATTTGGGATAAGATATATAATCATGCTTCAATGAAAACTAGATTAAATATTCTTAGAAGATCATTAATTAATCCCAAGCTTATTTTCTATATTAATAAATCAGCATAGTTGCATACATGTATTTAGAAAAATAATTCCTTAATAACATAGTCCTCAGGAAAAGAAACATAAGAGAAAATAGAGAAAGGATTTGAAATTTTGTGTTTTTCAAAAAATAGAATATGTTTTAGAGCAGTTTTGGGTTAATAGCAAAATATAGCTAAAGGGATAGCCTGCGCACACTCATGCATACACATACACAACTTCCTCGAATAGAAACAGCTCACAAATTAGTACATACGTTATCGTTCATCAATTTATATCAACACATCATTATCATCCAAACCATAGTGTACAGCAGGGTTCATTCTTGGTGCTGTATATTTTATGGTATTAATTCTCTACCATGTTTACTAGAAGGCAGAAGCAGAAATTATTTCCTAACTCATTCTATGTGTCAATAATTACCCTAATACCAAAACCAGAGAAAGATATTACAAGATATTACAGCAGACTGTTGCTGTTTTCTTCTCTGTTTGAGAAGCAAAAAATTCTGGTAAAAATTATCAAATTGAATTTAAAAATGTAGTAAAAGAATTATACACCATAATGCATTGGGATTTATCCCAGGCTAAACCTAAGGCTGGATTAACATTTGAAAATCAATTACTGTGATCTATTTAATGAATAGACATAAGAAAAAAATCATACGATCATATTAATAGATGCAGAAAATGGATTTTAGAAAATTAAACATCATATTCAAGATAAAAATTATAGCAAAGTAGAAATAGAGAATTTACTATACTTAATAAAGAACACCTACAAAAAAATGTACAGATGGTTGAATTCTGCTTCTGCCTTCTAGTAAACATGGTAGAGAATTAATACCATTTTTTCTTAAATATTTAATAGCAGTCATCAGCAAACCCTTCTGGACCTAGTGATTTCTGTTTTACAATATTGATTTTCTTTTAAACAGTACTATTAAGATTATTTTTTCTTCTGTGAGTTTTAGCAGATTGTGCCTTTCAAGTAACTCCTTCCATTTCATTTGGACTAAGTATTATTTGTAGCATTTTTAAAATATTTTTAATATTCATGGGATCTGTAATGATGTCCCCTCTTTCATTTATGATATATGTATTAGTAATGAGGACTTCTTTTAAAGTTATCCTTTTTTATTATTTTTTACATTTTATTATTACTTACTTTAAATTTAATTTGCTTTTCCTAGTTTGCCATGGTAGAAGCTTAGATGATTTGCTTTTTGTTTTCTTCTTTTCTAATACATGCATACATATTCGATGCTGAAATTTTAAATCCCTTTGCTGTAGTCCACACATTTTGAAGTTATATTTTAATTTTCATTTAGCTCAAAATATTTTTAAATTTCTCTTGAGATTTCTTCTTAGTCTCATGTTATTCAGAAAAACGTTTTTAAAAAATCACTTTCTCATTTTTTTATTGTTGCAGTTGTTGCTATTAAAATCTATTTTTTTTAAAGCAACCATTTTCAAACTTTATTCTTAGGTTGTGGATTAAGTTCTTCACTCTTTATCTTTGATTAATTCAACTTTTTAAAAAATTCTCCTTCTGATTGCATTGTTAGGACCAGGCTGTTTCCATGCCCCAGTGTGACTCGCCTTCTTTGCAATGACATCATCTTTCAATTTATATATCTGTGGGTCTATGCTCAGGAGACTTTCTTCGTGAATACTTCACATACATTGGCCCTGGATGGTAAAGGCGACCTTACTATGATAGTGTTTTGTGGTTGCCCTAGTCATGGCTTATCAAGTTTACTGATTAAGGGTCAGCTGTCAGTTGCTTATTAAGACTGGATATTATTCTATCACATGCATACTACTTCAACTTTCTAATTCAACTTTCTATTCCTGCAAAGTTTATGATCTCATTGCCAAATCTATGGAGCCACCCTTCTACTCATAGTTCTGCATAGACCACTGCTATGCTCTGGAACTTGTGGTTTTATATATAACAAAATTATAAATTTTATAAACTTCCCATTATAAACTCAAAAGTGTTCCACATTAGACAATAAATTATATGGTCCTTTACATACACAAGACCTATTGGCTCAATTCCTTGTACTATATTATTTAAGCTTCCACGTCTAAAGCAGGGGTTTTCTTTTTTTTTTTTTTTGAGGCAGAGCCTCAAGCTGTCACCCTGGGTAGAGTGCAGTGGCATCACAGTTCACAGCAACCTCCAATTCCTGGGCTCAAGCGAGTCTCTTGCCTCTGCCTCCCAAGTAGCTGGGACTACAGGCACCGGCCACAACGCCCAGCCATTTTTTGGTTGCAGCCGTCATTGTTGTTTGGCGGGCCCGGGCTGGATTCAAACCGGCCACCTCAGGTGTACGTGGCTGGAGCCTTACCTCATTGAGCCACAGGCCCCGAGCCAAAAAGCAGGGGTTTTCATATGTTAGCATGCATGTTGTAAAACCAGACGTCTGTGTCTACCTCCCACATTCTGATCCAGAAGATCTAGGTAGGGTGTGATAATTGGCAATTCACAAATTCCATGGTAACATTGCATGGTAACATTGATGCTTGCGGTTTGGGTCCGCAACCAGAAAACCACTGACCTAAGTGGCGTGTGTGTGTGTGTGTGTGTACCATTCAGGTACACATGAAAACATTTGCTCCTTTGGTTTTTAACATTTCCTTACCTAGAGACCAAAGAGCTCTTCTCCTTCTTTGTCTTCATTTTTTGATATCTCAACTATCAATTAGGTGTTTTTCACCCTTTTAAATGTTCTCAGTTTCAAATGTAGCCACAGTGCAAGGAAATGAGTTGATCACAGACCACACTTCAGAGGGTCTTGCCACAACTGGTACTGAGCACCACCCTTTATTTTATTTTTCCTCCCTTTTATAGATGTGTTGGGCTGATAGGCTTTAAAATTTGAGGCAATTTTTAAATTCCTGTAATACACATTATTTTATGATACATTCATTTTAATATTCTATTGGGATCACTTGAGTGAAATAGTTTATTTTTTAGCTTAGTTTCTTTTTTCTTTAATTTTATTTTACTTTGACCTGGTTCTAAATCTATATATTTGCCTCGCCTCTCACTCCTTCACTTATGTCCCCTCCAGTGCTATAATGTTTTTCCTTTCTTTATATTTTCTAGAATAAGTTTATAACATGAGATTATCAGAGCCTGAAAATGATAGCAAAAATCACCTGTAAAGTCATGTAAGCATTTTTTTTTTTTTTAAAGCAAGGAAGGGTAAGGAAAGTAATTATCTGTCAATTCCGTAACTGTTTAATGGTTTTCTAACTTTCCTAATCTGGGGGGTATGGACTCTAAGGCAGCAAAGCCCCCACAGCCTGGGGAGACATTCAGGGAAAGACCCCTAGCTGCTTCTCCTCTAGTACAACAACATGCTTTTCTCCTCTGCCTGAAGTCACTCTTCCTCCCTAAAGTTAATCTTTACCCCATGTGTTAGATTTGCAACTTTGTTAAGATAAGTGACCTTGGTTAGGTACTACATAAATAAAGCTATTTCCACAGTTCAGTGCTGGCTGCAGTCTCAGCTGCTCCAGCCCTTCTGATCTCATCTTTGTCTCTTATGTGTTTTATTTCCTCGTTCCCTACCATTCCCCATCTGGTTCACTCCCTCTCCTGCTAGCTCATGAAAATAATCAAGTTTGGAAACTCCAATTATGAAACCGCCTTTACAAATTGATGAAGGGGAGCGAGGCAAGAGCTAGAGTCAGGGCCCCAAGACTCTGAAGGAACAGGCTTAGCTGAATATCACAATCATCAGCCAATCTCGTCTTGTGTGATCACCAATAATTAGTGAATGTCCCCTGGTTTGCTTCTCTATAATTTCTACTCTAATAAATATATCTATTTCACTTGGCAAATTATTATATACACAAACAATTTTTGCACACATCTTTACATTTTTAGATCATTATTACTAGTATCCTTGTTATTCCTGGGGTTATTTTCATGTATACACTTTGTATTTCTGAATGTTTTCTCTTTTCTTTTTGGTTCTGTTTCCTAAAATGTATCTTGTTTCACTGGATTTTTTTATTGATGCTATGTACTAGGATTTTTGTTGTCTTTCTCTATTTCTCTAAATCTGATTTTTAAAAGTCTTCCTACTTATTATTTTGTATTTGTTATCTTTGACTATTTCTCCTGTCTTGCATTGGCTTGTTTATTTCTTTGTTTCTAAGTTGTAATTTATTTTCATCTAATCAGTATCATTTGAATTTTACACTTTCATGGAAGCAATGTTTACTAAATCTTGGTGTATAGTATGTGTATTATTTTGAGAATTCCATATGAATTCCTCTTTAACCCAAGAAGTATTTAAGGAAAAGCTATTCAGCTACAGACATATAAGTTGTAATTTATTTCCAGTTCCATTGAGCTTGTTTTTCAATTAATATTTTTAGAACAGTTTTAAATTGGCATGATGAGGGAAACTTGCCCTTTCCCTTGAAAGTTCTCTGAAAGACCAACTCACAATTAAAGCAGATTAATAAGAAAGAGGCTTATTTATCATTCACAGGGGGAGAAATCAGACAGTGATTACCCACTATCTTAATGAAGTTCAGATATTTATATAACTGTCTTTTCAGAGGAGAGGGGAAAATGTGAAGTACAGGTAGTTGTGTTTAGGGCTGATAACTAGTGGTGGGGTGGGAAGGAGGAAATAGATTGACTTGGAAATTATCCTGATTGCATTCTGGAATGTATTGTGGTAACAGAGAGGAAGGGAAGTCAGTCGCCCACTTTGATCTTTTCATCAGGTCAGCCCAGTTTATGGCTTATGCACACAGATGAAAGGCTCTTCCAAGGCTTCGTTGATCTCCAGGAACCTGCAATTCAAAATATTCTACTCCTAGCAGTCTGGGATTGCTTGTTCTCAGGAGATTAGTCTGAGCAAGCACGAGACTCAAAATCTACTAAAAATAGAAAAGCTAGCCTGGTATTATGGTGGAAGTCTATAGTCCCACCTACTTGGGAGGCTTAGGCAAGAGAATCTCTTGAGCCCAAGAATTTGAGGTTGCTGTGAGCTACCATGACATCATGGCATTCTATCCAGGATGCTGGCATGAAACTCTTGTCTCAAAAAAAAAAAAAGCTTTATACTGAGGATTCATTTCATATTTCAGGGTGAAATTTCTTGAGCTCTTCATTTGAGCAGGAAGTACAGTTCCCACATACACGTTATCTTATTCCATCCACACACACACACATGCACACACAGACAGAATTGTTTCTATTATTAATATCCTCCATTTTAGGTGATAAATACACTACTAACTTATATCAAGATTACATTACTGTTCACTCTCTGTGTTATATACAGTCTGTATCAATTTGGATGTATGTATAAGGACATGTATTTATCATTACAATACCATATAGGATAGTTTACTTTTCATAAAATCTTCTGTGTTTCACTTATACATCCCTCCTGCCCTCTCTCCTTAGACATTTGTCTGGAAAACCTACTCTACAAAATAAATAATGTTACCATTGTAGACCACAACATAATCAATTATTTAGCCTTAAAAATTATGATCTGAAGGTATGTGATATGTGTTCCTATTACATTGAGTCTTTTATATGTTTCATTATATATTATTTCTTTGATCTATAAAATATCTGAAATGGATGTTTTAAAACTTGAGCACTGATTTGTGCTTATTCTCAGTATTTAGCTGCATACATAGTCATAATCAGTCAATTGATTATTTCAGCACTTTCTATTTAGCACTTACTTAGTTTTAAGTACTGGACAGGCAGCAATGAATAAAACCTACAAAATGGCTATCATTGGAGAGCTATATTTCTGGAGGTAATAGGGAACAGATAGAAAATAAATAAATGAGGAGACCATATAGAATAGGAAATAGAGATAAGTGCTATAAAATGTGTAGTAGAGAGTAAAAATATAAAAGTTATAGGGAGTGCGAATAAGATCTCTCTAAATGGATGTGACCTGATTAAAAATATGAGAGAGGCGAGGGGTGGGCCAACCTATATGAAGTTCTGAAGGAGCAGTTTATCTCTTAATCTACATAAATATATTCCTAATTACTTTTTTATCAATTATAGCAATTCTTTGTTTTTCACGATTTTATTTTGAATTCTCTTTTGTTTAGACTAAAATTTCAGCCCCACTTGGAAGTTCCTAGCTAGTTATTTGCTATTTATTTTCTTCATTTCTCTTATTAACAGTAAACTAATTTTATTCAGCACAGCAGTGTATCTGGATGTCAATATTTATGGTGGTGTACTAAAAACAAAGGCTCCCACAGATATCAGGTTCTAAATTCTGAAACCTATAATTGTTATCTTATTTAGGAAAAGGATCTTTGCATATGTGGTCAAGTTAGGGATCTTGAGATTGAAGGTTATCCTGGTTTGTCAAGGTGGGCCTTAAGTGATATCACATGTATTCTTTGGCAAGTTGTTTGAGTTGGTTTGACCAATGAAAGAGAGAGGGAAATGGAGAGACAGAGGCAAAGATTACAATGATGTGGTCACAAGCCAAGGGATGCTGGCTCTCAATTAGAAGCAGGAAGAAGAAAATAATGGTACCTGCCTTAGGAGGATAGTCTTGCTGACACTCTGATTTTGGACTCCTGGCCTATAAAACTGTAAGAAAATTGATTTGTTGCTTTAAGCCAACAGAAACTGTTGTATAATTTGTAACAATAGAAAACAAACATACTCCTTATTTTCCCAGACATCTTTCTAATTAAAAGTGCCTGAGTGAAATTTTGGTCGTAAGCAGAAGTCTTCGGGTTGCTTCCGTGAAGTGTTACTCTCTCAAGGTAGATGGCTTCCCTTTCTCTTTCCCTTTCTGTCTTCTCCCCTGTAACTTGTGTGTGGTTGAGTGTGAAGCAGCACATCACCTCCCTGCACACTCCTCTGCTTGGTGGCTTATCCGTCTCCACTGACTTCGTCTAATTTCAGAGTGTGCGTCTAAGAAAGGGGAAGGGAGGCTTTGGTCCTGGTAATCAGGATGCATTGTTTTTACAGTCTCTTCCCACAGCAGTCTTGGCCTGACTTTGATATTACCCCTGCTGACTGTAGTTCTCCACTGCAGCTGTTATTTGTCTACCCTCAGTGGTGTGGGAGCAGGGAGCAAATAGAGAAAAAAAAAAAGGCAGAAAGGAAAAGTCTCTCCAGATTGCCTGCCCACCTGGCAAATCATAAACACTCGCGTTACCGAGTGTTTGTTTGCCATGCTAAGGTCACACTTGCCTCTTATCCTCGAGGGTTTCTCACACTTATTTCCATAATTTCTCAATTCTATACACTTTCATTTCCTTTCTGGCATGTCCAGATTTAAGCTGGCGGAGAGACCCAGCACACCGGCTTGTTTTGTCATCTTGCCATGAGCCAAAAGTCACAGCTATTTTTCAAAAAATTTTTCGTTCCCAACTGCTGTTCTGTTTTTCTGTGTATTGATAACCAGAAAGAAGCTTCTTCACATCTGTTCAGTCTACCTTTTGATGTGAAGTTGCATTTTATAACTTTATGCTTAAGAGTTTAATTCTCATACCACTCATTGTTTTCTAAATCTTTGTCCCCTTTGTGTATGGTTAACATATATAGAAGTCAAACAAGCCGGGTTTGAGTTTGTGTTTGGTATATCTGTAAGACCTGCAGGTGCTACATAGTGGAATAAATTCACACTCTCCTTCCTTTACTCAAACATCTCATAGAATCAGCTTACGCATAGGACCCACATTTACAATGGAAAATAAAAAGAAAACATGAATGATTAGATAAGTGAGAATATTGGTCAAAAGAAATTTGAAAGGTGTGGAGGATGAGGTGCAGCTTTACCTACATGCAATCCACTTAAATGTTTTTAAATTTCCCTTAATGAAATTTTAACTTCTTGTGTAGATATAATATTGAGTTAAGCCCCTGTGTCCTCTTGGTCTAGGTTAACTGAAATATGTGCCTCTGAGTAGCTGAGGGTGTGCCTGAAAACCCGTGTGTGCGCAGTGAGGATCTTGGGGTGAATGTACACCACTGTAATCACTCTGTGTGTGGGGGGGTGTTGCTATTCTCAGATTGTCAGCAGCTACCCAAGAGTGAAATAACTCTTAATTTTTGACCGAAGGCTACCCAGAGCATACGTTTATGCTTTCAGTTATATAATAAAAAGAAGACCTCCGAGTGAATCCAGGAAACACAGAGGCTAAGGATGTAAGGATTCGCCTTGAGATTGAGATTGATGTGGTTGGTCTAAAGCATTTCGGAAGGAAGCTTGTGGTTAATTCCTACATGGCAGAGAAGCGTTTCTTTACATGCGTGGGACTCAAGCAGGAGTTCACAGCTAAGTTTGATCATCTTAGTGGCTTGACTAAAATATCTTTCAAGGTACTACAGCTTATCATCTACATTCTTGAAATTTTAAGTATGTATTCCAAAAAAATGCAATTGCAGTTTATCTCAATATACCAAAAGAGAACAGAGAATCTTCTCTCTAAAGTCACATAAATAAAAATGGAGAACCATTTGAATCAATGTATTAATGACTATCACAGTGTTTCAGATAATGAACTGTTAAGTGAGAGACCTAGATTTGCATCTTCTTTGTCACCTTAAGGCGTGTGACCTTGGGGGAAATTACTAAACCTGTTGAAATTACCACCATATGTAGACTTGGAGTGGCCGTAGCTTGTTCGTTAGTAAGTTGCATAATCCCTTTGCATTCAGGTTCTCTAGAGAAACAGAACCAACAGGAGGAACATCCCACTTACAGCTATACATGAGTCTACTGATATATACATACCTATAACTCTGTACATTAATCATCTGCCATCTATACATCTATCTGTATAGAGGAGATATTCATAATCATTTTAAGGAATATGGCAATGGAGCTGGCAAATTCAAAATCTGTAGGGCACACTGGAGACTGAGGTAAGAGCTGCTATAGTCCTTTTTTTTTTTTTTTTTTTTTTTTTTTGCAGTTTTTGGCCGGGGCTAGGTTTGGACCAGCCACCTCTGGCATATGGGGCTGGTGTCCTAATCCTTTGAGCCACAGGTGCCGCTATAGTCTTAATTCTGAATTTTGCAAGGCATCAGGTGGTGATCCAAGCAGAGTTTATATGTTGCAGTCTTAAGAAGAATTCCTTCTGAGGATCTATTTAATTCCTTTCCCCTGGTATTTGGTGGTTTGCTGCCAAGATTTGGTGAGTCCTGGCTTGTAGATCTCAGCCTTCCCTTCATGTCAGATGCCCTGTATACTTGTCTCCATACCCAAATGTTCTCTTTTTATAAGGACACCAGTCATGTTAGAATAAGTCCCATCTTTAGGGCCTCATCTTCACTGATGACATCTGCAACAACTCTATTTCCAAATGAGGTGGCAGCTGAGGTACTGAGGGTCAGGAATTCAACAGATGAATTTGGAGGACCCACAATTCAACCCCTAATATCCTTGTATTGGAGAGTGCTTAGTAAACAAGAGGCATCATTTTCATACATGAACACTGAAAAGAGTATACACATAGTGTTAGAGCTGAGCTAATTCAAAGACAGGACACTTATTTTTCCCTCTTTATGACATCAATAGGCAGAAACACAGGCGACGGTCTGCCTGTCTGTATTGTGTATGCTGAAGCAACACATTTATTAATAACAAGTTATATTGGCTGTACATGCAGTTATTGATAAACTGAAGGAAACATAGAAATTCAAGGAAAAGAAAATAATGATAGATTTGCAGAATATTTTTGCTTTTCCTCAACCCATGAGTTCACAGATTTATAGTTTCCCTCCAGAGGATAAATCAATTTTGAAAGTCTTCAGAAGCATATCCTGAAAGATATTGGTTTGATCGAAAACTCAAGAAGAGAAAGTATGGATTTTCTCATGCAGAGAAAAAGTACCAGTGGGAAGGAAAGGAGAACAGCAGAAGTTTTTGAGAGAGCTGTGTTCCTTGTAAAGGAATTCTAGTGTTATGTTATTGATTGTGGTGATTTCCGGCAGGAATTAACACATTTTCTCTATGCTTAAATAAATAAATAAATACTCCACGATGCAGCACAGTTATATCAAATTTTGCTTAAAACTGTGTCCTTTCTTTCCGTCTTTCCTGTTTGCATTTTGTAACCAGTCTGCCCAAACCTAACATGCCACAACCACAGTTTGGAGAACCATAGTTTTCTCTCTTATTATTTAAAAGATCCATTCTTGGGTCAATTCCACACTTACAACTTAGTTTTTCCACTCCCTTCGATGAATGTAAACTGAATTCAAGCCCTCATTACTAAGTGAATATGTATTGAAATTAATACCATTACTGTTTTTTCCATCTTCAGTTTATTCTCACTTCCAAACTATTTTCCATTGCTTGCCAGTTAATCTCAAAGTTTGATTCTGTACATTCATTCTTCTGCATATGGAAAGCTGGAAAAACTTTCCACTTTTCATTAATTCTCCAAATATCAATATGTCATTGCTTGGTGATAGATGGCTAACTGGCTGCAAATCCTCCTCTTTCTTATCTTCACACCTTTTTAAATGTGATTTTGTAGCTCTGTACATCAAACTGTAAATACTATTCCACCTACAGATTTGCTTTGTCAACTAGAAAGCTCTGTAAATGACAGTTTGCCAATTCGAAATCCAGGCCTCAAGAGTCCTTTTGAGCTTTCTGTATCCTGCTTCTGAACTCTCTGTATCCTGACATCCCCCTTTGAATGACCCTGTTAGGTGATGAGAAACATCTGGCTCAGTTATTTGTACCAACACAGCTGACAGCTGACTTAGCACTAGACATGTGAGGGAGGCTGTCCTGGACCAGCCAGTGCCAACCCACTTACCAGTTGGCCACAAATACATGCTTGAGCCCAGCCCGGGTCAGCAGAATCACCTAGATCAACAGGACCACCTTGCTGAGACAGAGACTCATATATAATAACATATGCTTGTGATTTAAAGCACGAAGTTTTAAGGTGATTGATTTATACATCAATAAATAACAGATATGTAGCCCTTTAGATCTGAACTCTGTATAACATCTCAATTCTCCCTTACACTTGGAATGTTTTCCCTATCTCAGTCACAGCTATTGAAATCCATTCTTCCAAGCTGATTAACAAATCTGCTACTTAATTACCAGAGCGTCTGTCTAACCACTAGAATTCCTGTCAGATCCTGATTGATAGCGAATGCTGTTTCTCAGTAAGTCTTGCAAGGTATTTTCTCTAATCTCCATTATAATCCAAGGCATATTTACCTTGAGCCTTTTTCACCTGACTTAACATAAATATATTTCAAAGACACTAACATAATATTTTTGTAGACTTACTAAGCTAGGTGAATAACACAGGTCTTACAGAACTGTAGGTAACCAAATGGGATTTGTAGAGAATGAATATAAGTAAGTAACAGTAGGATGTTCCTGCTTTCTCTTAGATATAGTCTAAAAAAAATTGCTAGACTTTCAAGAGGATAAAGATTACACTAGAATTATAGCTGATTTCCAGAAATAGAATGCAGTAAAATCAAGTCTTCTAACTAAGGGGTCTTTCTTCTAACATGATATACATTCAAGAATGTTAAAAATAGATAGATAGACGCAGGAGAGCACAATTTGTTCATTATTTCTCAAAACTATATTTTTAACACTTGAATCTTGCAATCATAAACTATTGACTTAAAATTATATTAGGTCTAATGTAATTTGATCCTCTAACATTTATTTATAAGAATGATGCATTCTACAACACAAAGATTTGAGAAAAAAACAAAATTATACTGAATACGGAGTAACATCTGTAAATCAATTTGATATTAAGAATAAGAAGTATTTAAAGTATAAGAAAAGATTCATTTCTGGTCACTTTTTGATGCTGTTACTGAATTTATACTTTGAGAGGGATGTTTATTTTTGATGACGTGCAAATAATCCTTACATGCATGAGGCTCAGTATCTTCATTATAAGTCAAAAAGAAATATTCTGGCCATGGTACATTTCTGAGAATTTGAAAGAGTAGATACTGCATAAACTTTTGGAAACCAAGCAAAATGAATTCAGTGTGAATCCTCGTGAAAGCTTAGAAGGCCTTCAGGTGTTTATTGCTTAGAATTTCTAAACATATTTTTAACCTGGAATGATATAAGCTATAATGAACTTAGTACCCTTTAAGATTTACTTTACTCTGTAGAATTTTTTCATTGATGTGTTTGTCTTCTATACTCACATGGCATGTAAGATTAGTTGATTCTTTTATTCAGAAAACAAGTATTGAGAAAGAAATCTAAACAGGATGCTGTATGAAGCTCTAGGATTTTAGCTCTCATATTATAGCAGAGGGAAGACAAACATTAAACAAGTAATCAAAAAATCTACTGTGCAAAATGATGAGCAATGGATACAGAAATAGTGAGAACAAGATAAGGAGAATGCTGGGGTGCTGCTGTCAGAGCAGGAACCGTTAATACCTGATGAAATACCTGATGAAAATGCTGAAGAGCCCCGGCGAAGTAATGGTGATGTTTGAGAACAAGCAAATTCAATATATACAGATATGAGAAGAAGCCTAGGATAAGAAAGAAAGTGGTAAGAGATGACATTAGAGAAATGAGAATAGTGCCAAATTTTGTAGGACTTTGCAGAACATTACGTGACACTTGGCATCTATTTTAAGTGCCATGGGAAGACAGTTGATTGATCAGAGGAGTACTATGGGGACGAGGATGAAAGAATGAAAATTAATTAGGGGACTATTGCAAAAATGAGGCAAGGGCTATTTGCAACTCAAATATGTGTATAGGAACAATTGATGTGGTGGGAAATGGTTGATTGTCAATATATTTTAAAGATAAAAGTCATAAGATTTTTTAATGAATTGGCTGGAGATGGCAAACTCCTCAGGAATAATTTGATAGTATTTGTCCATAATGACTAGAGGATCGAATTGACATTTATAAATTTGGAGAAGGTGACAAGGAAATTGCTGTTGCTTATGTTAAGTTTGAAATACCTATTAGAAATCCAAAGGACAATGCCAAATATAGAGAGTGCCTGGTTTTCAGAGTTGTCCAGGCTACTGGACATGGTAAAGGCTATATAACATGTAGATGGTGTGAAAGCCAGGAAACTAGTTGGGGGTCTCCAAGGGTGTGAGTACAGCCAAAGAGGCAGGAGCTCCTAAGACTGGGCACTGGTTCACAGCACAGTTCAAAGGTCGAGGAGATGAGAGGCAAATTGGTGTGTGTGACGGGTGAGTTAGCAAAACCAGTTTTGTGGAAGGAGGACCAAAGCTTACATGTGTCACAGAAACTAAATAAAGGGGAAAAGATGGTCAGGAAGTATTAACAACTTCATCAGAACCCCAACAGGCTTTTCATCTCATCAATTTCTTTAAGTTTCCCTCTGCCCGGCACCCTTGTTTTTGATTTGCTTAACATTTTCTAGTTGCAAAATAAATTCATGCTGTCTGTAGAAAACTTGGGAAATAAAGGAAAAGGAAGGAAGTCATGGGGATAAGGAAAGAAGAGGGGAAAGGTGAAAAAATGGCAAAGGACAGACGGTCATCCTCTGTCAGCTGATTCTGTTAATTGCAGCGTGTTTTAACTGCACCCTTTTTCATAGAGGTAACTAAAGTAATACAAAGTCCATAATGCTGCAGTAAATTTAAAAATTTTAAATTCAATATTATATTTTGAGCATTTTTTTTCATGGCACTATTAATGATAACTTAAATTTTCATAATAAGATGCTTCTAATATTTTTAATGATTTCATTATTTTGAAGCCATTATTTTATATTTAACTCTTTCATTATTTTAAAAACATACATATTTTTGGTAATTCATGTGTACTTTTATCCATATTTATGATTTTTAAAATAGATTCCCATAAATCTTTTAAAACCTAAAATGGAACTATTGAGCTAAAGAATATAAACATATCTAGGCTTATAGTAAGTATTGCCAGATTGCCTTTCAGAAAGACTTATCCACATCTCATCAGCTGTGTATAGAATATAAATTGCATTGTCTTTGACATAACTTAGCTACTTTAAATATATACCATATGTAATATATAATAATATATTTATTTGAGGACATTGATAACTGAAAAATATTTTTCGTATGTACTTAAATGTGTTCAATTTTAAATGAGTTCATTTTCTTCCTGTAAATAATTGGAAATGATTTTTACTTTTGCTGTGTGTGCAATTTGCTTTTGCTTACTCATTGTTTGTTATTTTCACTGGAATTTCATTTTTATAAAAATGTTATTTTGTAAATTCTTTCTCTTTTAATAATGCTACTTTGAATCATATGAACTCTAAAACTTTCACTAACCTGTTGTTTAGCGTTTCTCCTTTGTTTTGTGTATTTTATAGTTTTCTTTCTTTCACTTATGTTTCTCTTAAATTTGAAAATATATCCAACCAAGTCTTCTCTTCTGCTTGTAGATAATATAAATTCTCACTAATATTTTAAGAATTAAAAAAAATGTTATCTTAAAATTAACTATTTAATTTACCTGAAATTCATTCTGTTGCATGGTGTAATATGATAATAATTTGATTTTTTTTAAATACCTAAACATCTGTTTTAAAATTATTTACTGAAAAAATTTCTTTGTACCACTTTTTCTATTTTATATATTATGTTTACTAGCGTAAACATTAAAATACAGACCAGAGTTTGTTTCTGTATTTTAGTCCTTCTTTTGCTAACTGCCTATCTTTTCTTAATTCAACAATAGAACTACTTTTAATTATTCCAGTGTTATAATACAGCCTTATAGAACTGGCTTTCCTGTATTACTCATCTTCCAATATCTTGGAGTTTTGAAGGTCCTGGAATCCTTCCAGATAAATGTTTTTAGAGTTTTTTTTTTTTTTTCCTAGCTAATATATATTTATTTTATTTTATTTTATTTTATTTGCAGTTTTTGGAAAGGGCCAGGTTTGAACCTGCCACCTCCGGAATATGGGGCTGGCTCCCTACTCCTTTGCACCACAGGCACCACCCTCTAGTTAAATTTTTTTGTGCATGTCAATATGAATGAGATACTTTAAAATTAGCTCAAATTTAGCAGGAAAATATAAAAATGTTACCTGTATCTTAAATTATTCAAGTTCTTTTTATACTTGCAGTAAAAGGCATTGAATTTATTCCCATGTTCCACCCATTTCCTCCTATGGTTATTTGATGGCAGTTTATTTGGGGCTAACAGCTATAACGTGGGCTTTCGTTATATAGTATGTATTCCTGGTTATTGCAAGAATACAAGATCACTTGCTTTATTTCATTTTAGCATTTTATTTCACTAGGAAGGTACTGAAAGTCAGTACCCTTGAATTAATCCCAGCAGGACTGAATACTTGTAGGATGGATAGTAACTAAGGCAAAATGCTATTTTCAAATTATCCTCACTTTCTTCCTCTTGTGGACGGACTTAAGGGTAGAAGGGAGCTTTTGTTTTTAAGGTCCATTCTCCCTTCTTCTTGAGGGCAACCAATATTGGAAAGCCTTGCATTTATGAATATATGAAGGGAATGTAGAATCTAAGATGGTGTGTAAGTACTGATGTATGTGTGGGGGCCCTTGATCCCCTGGAGTTTCACTGATATCACTGATGATGTAAGGCATATTAATAGGGAAAAGACTCACAGCTTTATTTTATTTTATTTATTTATTTATTTATTTATTTTTTGCAGTTTTTGGCTGGGGCCGGGTTTGAACCCACCACCTCTAGTATGTGGGGCCGGCACCCTCCTCCTTTGAACCACAGGAGCTGTCCAAACATCTAGCAGCTTTATTTAACAGGTGTACACAGCACTATTCAGAATGAAGACTCAATTCCTGATGCGGTCAGAAGACTGTATACCATCTTGATATTATAGAAAGAATTTGGGTTTTCACTGTAATTTGGAGAATTAATAGAATAATTTGAAATGTAGTGGACTAGGAAGAACTATGGCAGCTTGGAGAACTGTTTGTGAAAAGGCCAGAAAATTCCAAAGAGTCTGCCAAGAGATTTGTAGAATTGATAAATAAGTTCATCAGCATCTCAGTTTCCAAAATCAATGTCCACAAATCAGTAACAACAACAGTTAAGCTGAGAATCAAATCAAAGTCTCAATACCTGTCACAGTAGCAATAATTTAATAAGTAAACAAACAAATGAATAAATAAAATACCTAGGAATATATTTAACCAAGGAGATGAAAGACCTCTTCAGAGAGAACTTTGAATCACTGAGATAATAAATCACAGAGGATGGAAACAAAGAGAAAAAAATATATCATATTCCAGAGGAAAATCCATATCCTAGGGATTTTCAGGAATACTTAGATTGCAGAGTGGGCTCCTTTCAACATATATGATGTTTTCTCACACTGCTTTATTTAGATATTAAAACAAAGACTTATTCACACACACTTACTTCTGCCTCCCATTGATATTCATTCCCAGTTTAGAAAATTGAAAATATTATTACAAGTACATTTACCATATAGCTTTATAAAGCTATTTCATTACTTCTACTAGTTCTTCGGTTAATTCTCCAAGATGTCTAGATCTATAGCTCTGACATTTGGAAATGATAATCTAATAGCTTTCTTTGTGGAAGTTTTATCTCTCGGATCTTTTTTATTGATTCATGAATTAGTCAAAAAAAATCTAGAATCATTTAAAGTAACAATAGCAATTATGGGCATCCTTCCTTCATTCCTGGTTTTAATCAATATGTCTTTAGTAAATTATCATTAAGTTTCATATTGGTTCTTGATTTGAGGCACGTTTTTTATACCACTTAAAAAAGTACTTTTGCATTCCTTATTTTTTTAATTTGTTAATATTAATAAAGAACTCAACTGAAGATTATAAATGACATTCAGGATTTTTTGAGATGGTATTTCTCATCTGTCTCATTGACATGATATTTTAATAGATTTCTATTTAATAAACTATCATTGAATACCCAGGAAAAATCTTACTTGATTGTGGTGAATTGCACATATCATATGTCATATATGATGTCACATATCATATAACAAAGACTCAATTACAAGAGACTACAGAAAAAAGGGGAAGGGATTTCATTGCCTCAGAGTGTACTCTAAGGATGGAGATGGTTGTATCTTTTAACTTAGTTCAGGATCTCAAATGTCATGCAGGCACTATTTCAATTTCCTCAAGTGGGTTCTAATGCCCTATGTATGTTAACTGGATTTCAATGTTTCTCCATAAGAAGTGAAACACGGCTGCTGAGGTTTTAAATGTTGCAGTTCTCTATGAAATGTATGTCTCTTTTTCAGTATAGTGAATCTCAGAAAAGATTATGTTGAACACTGCTAGTTTGGTGAAATATTTCATTGTGGTTCTATTAACATATCGAGGAAGAATTAAATAATCTGATAAAACAGATTTGGTTGTTTGTTCAATCTTATGATGGAGAAGTAGTGGGGGGCAAACAGCTGCAAGGAAGAACACGACCAAGAAGGTCTTTTATGAAACAAAAGCTGAGTACTCTAACCAAACCAAAGATAAGGAATACAGGATAGGCATAATTCAGGTTTTCTAAAAAGCTATACACCCATGCTCACACTCACACAAAAAGCAATGCTGAATTCAGCTTATTTAGAATGGTCACATTTACATGAATAAGTGAAATCAATCACTGATAATTTTGGTTCTCTTTGTAAAAATATTAGTATAGATAAGTTTTCTGTCTTTCCATCTTCCCCTCACTGTCTGAAAGACATTAAAGCATAATAGCCATGCTCCAAAGAGTGAAAGAACTCAACTGAAAATCCTCTGCATTCATGGTCTTTTAAAATGTCTTTCAAGATTATTAGTTCCTTTAATTTGAATACTTTTAGAATCTATTTTGGTTATTTCTATTTTCCAGAAAAGGATGGACAGCATTGAAATATTTTATCACAAGCAAGGAGTACAATGACAAGTTTAAAACAACAATGTAGGGTGGCGTCTGTGGCTCAAAAGAGTAGGGCCAAAACCTATAAGCCGGAGGTGGTGGGTTCAAACCCAGCCCTGGCCAAAAAAAAAAAAAAACCTGCAAAATAAATAAATAAAATCAAACGACAATGTGAATTTATGTGGAATCAACTCAGAAAGGTATTAAGATGGCCGGGCGTTGTGGCGGGCGCCTATAGTCCCAGCTACTTGGGAGGCGGAGGCAAGAGCTCGCTTAAGCCCAGGCAGTGGAGGTTGCTGTGATCTGTGATGCCATGGCACTCTATCCAGGGTGACAGGTTGAGGCTCTG
>CAUYRH010048450.1:0-29625 GCA_963574655.1 Perodicticus potto | reverse complement strand
TTTTCTGATTTCATATAAAAGGAAGTATTATTTTTTTGAGATCTTTAAAGTATGACAGTGGAGCTTTAATAGGGATTGCATTAAAATTGTATATTGCTTTGGGTAGTATGGACATTTTAACAATGTTGATTCTTCCCAACCATGAGCATGGTATGTTTTTCCATTTGTTAACATCTTCAGCTACTTCTTTTCTTAGAGTTTCATAGTTCTCTTTATAGCAATCTTTCATGTCCTTCATTAAGTAAACTCCCAAATATTTCATCTCCTTTGGCACTACTGTGAATGGAATAGAGTCCTTGACTGTTTTTTTGGCTTGACTATTGTTGGTATATATGAAGGCTACAGATTTATGAATGTTGATTTTTTAACCTGAGACACTGCAGTATTCCTTGATCACTTCTAAGAGTTTTGTAGAACACCTAGTATTTTCCAGATATACAATCATATCATCTGTGAAGAGTGAAAGTTTGATCTCTTCTGACCCTATATGGATACCCTTGATTTGCCTTTTCTTCTCTAATTGCAATGGCTAAAACTTCCATTACAATGTTAAAGAGCAGTGGAGACAATTGGCAACCTTGCCTGGTTCCTGATCTGAGTGGAAATGATTTCAATTTAACTCCATTGAACTACAATATTGGCTGTGGGTTTGCTGTAGATGGCCTCTATCAATTTAAGAAATGTCCCTTCTATGCAAATTTTCTTAAGTGTTCTGATCGTGAATGGATTCTGGATATATCAAAAGCTTTTTCTGCATCAATTGAGAGAATCATATGGTCTTTGTTTTTTAATTTGTTTATGTGATGAATTATATTTATTGATTTACATATTTTGAACCAGCCTTAAGACCCTGGGATAAAACCCACTTGGTCATGGTGTACCAACATGGTGTTGTTGGATTCTGTTTGTTAGGATCTTGTTGAACATTTTTCACATCAATATTCATTAGTGATATGGGTGTATAATATTCTTTTCTTGTTAGATCTTTTCCTGGTTTGGGGATCAAGGTGATGTTTGCTTCATAGAATGTGTTGGGTAGCATTCCTTCTTTTTCTATGTTTTGGTAAAGGTGGAGTAATATAGGTACTAGTTCTGCTTTAAAGGTTTGGTAGAATTCTGATGTGAAGCCATCTGGTCCCGGGCTTTTCTTTTTAGGGAGATTTTGTATAGTTGATGCTATTTCAGAACTTGATACAGGTCTGTTCAACATTTCCACTTCATTCTAGCTAAGTCTTGAAAGGTGGTATGCTTCCAAGTATTGGTCAGTTTCCTTCAGATTTTCATATTTCTGAGAATAAAGTTTCTTGTAATATTCATTAAGGATTTTTTTAATTTCTGAGGAGTCTGTTGTTATTTCATCATTACCATTTCTGATTGATGAAATTAGAGATTTTATTCTTTTTTTCCTGGTTAGGTTAGCCAAAAGTTTATCTATTTTATTGACATTTTCAAAAAATCAACTTTTTGACTTATTGATCTGTTGTATAATTCTTTTTTCAATTTCATTTAATTATGCTCTAATTTTGGTTATTTCTTTTCTTCTGCTGGGTTTAGGATTAGAATGTTCTTCCTTCTCCAGTTGCTTGAGATGTCCCATTAAGTTGTTAACTTCCTCTCTTTCCATTCTCATGAGGAAGGCTTGTAGTGCTATAAATTTCCCTCTTAGGACTGCCTTTGTGGTCCCAGAGGTTCTGATAATTCGCATCTTCATTATCGTTTTGTTCCAAACATTTGGTAATTTACTTCTTAATCTTGTCTATGACCCAGCTATCATTCAGCATAAGGTTATTTAGCTTCCATGTTTTTGTATGAGTATGCAGATTCCTGTTGTTACTGAGTTCAACTTTTATTACATGATGGTCCAAGAAGACACAAGGAATAATTTCTATTCTTTTAAATTTGCTGAGGTTAGATTTGTGACCTAAGATGTGATCGATTTTGGAGTATGTTCCATGGGCTGATGAGAAGAAATGTACATTCAGTTTTGTTAGGATGAAATGTTCTGTAGATGTCTGTTAAATCCAAATGTTGAATGGTTAGGTTTAAATCTAAAATTTCTTTGCTTAGCTTCTTATTGGAGGATCTATCCAATAATGCCAAAGGAGTGTTAAAATCTCCGACCATTATGGAGCTGGAAGAAATCAAGTTGCTCATGTCTGTTAGGAGTCTCTCTTATAAATTCAGGTGCATTCTGGTTGGGTGCATAAATATTAATAATTGAAATCTCACCATATTGAGTATTACTTTAACAAATATGAAGTGACTATCCTTATCTTTCCTTACTTTTGTTGGTTTAAAGCCTATTATATCTGCGAATAAAATTGCAATGCCTGCTTTTTTCTGATTTCCATTTGCCTGAAATATAGATGACCATCCCTTCACCCTGAGTCTATATTTATCCTCTCAGGTAAGATGAGATTCTTGTATGGACCAGGTATCTGGCCTGAGTTTTTGTATCCAGTCAGCCTCTGGATTGGGACAGCCTCTTTAGAGGACAATTTAAGCCATTCACATTAATTGAGAATATTGATAAGCCTGGTAGAATTTAGGGTATTGAGTTTTTTGAGTTGTCCATTGGACATTTTTAATCCTTTCGCCACTGTGGAAGTTGAGTTTTGATCAAAAGTTTCTGAGTGCGTTTACTTTTGTGGTGGAGGATTGCACTGGTCAGTATGGAGGATAGGTCTGAGAATATCCTGGAGAGCTCGTTTAGTTATGGCAAATTTCTTCAACATGTGAATGTCATTAAAGTATTTAATTTCTCCATCATAAATGAAACTCAGTTTAGCTGGATACAAGATCTGGGTTGAAAGTTATTTTGTTTTAGGAGATTAAAAGTTGATGACCACCCTCTTCTAGCTTGAAAGGTTTTAGCAGAAAGATCTGCAGTCATTCTAATATTCTTTCCCTTGTAGGTTATGGTTTTCTTACGTCTGGCTGCTTTCAGAATTTTCTCCTTCATATTAACTTTAGTGAAGTTAATTATGATGTGTCTGGGGGTTGTCTTATTCAGGTTGAGTTGTGCTGGGGTTCTGAAAATGTATGCTATCTGAATTTCAGAATCTCTTGCCACATCTGGTAAGTTCTCCTTCATAATCTCATGAAAAAGGACTTCTGTGCTTTGTGAAGCAACTTCATTGCCTTCAGGAATTCCTTTAAGGTGAATATTAGTTTTTTTCCAATTATCCCAAAGCTCTCTGAGAGAATGATCCAATTTTGCTTTCCATTTCTCTTCCTCTTTAAGCACTTGGGAGCGTTCAAAAGCTTTGTCTTCCATGTCAGGAATCCTTTCTTCTGTTTGCTCCATTCCATTGCTGAGGGATTCTAGTGTATTTCTCAGATTTTTGAGGGCTGCAAATTCTTGTCTCAGTGTGTCAAAATCTGTGGTGATTTTGTCTTTGAATTCATTGAATTCTTGAGACAATTTTTGAATTGCCTTGAATTTCTAATTCCAACTTACCTCCATTTTATTAATCTTATTTGCAATCCAAACTCTGAATTTGATTTCTGACATCTCAGCCATTTGTCTATGAATGGGATCTTCAGTTGTGTCTGATGTATCATTCCTTGGGGGAGTTGACCTACTCTTATTCATGTTGCTGGAGTTTTCCCACTGATTCTGCCCCATGATTATTTTACACCATTTGGCTAGATGAGCAGATAAGGTGAAGTTGGGTTGGGGGGCTCCTGGAGTAGTGATTAACTAGCCCTTTACCCAAGAACTGTGACTGGCGTCTGTACCTTTTCCCCTAGAGCTTTGCAAAGGATCCATACAGTGCTACGTCCTGAGACACTGGGGACTTAACTTGGTGTGGTGGGGCTAAGTGGCTCTGTCTTGTTTTTGGCTGGTCTCTGTCCTACCCTAGTGAATTAGTTACTCTGGGTTGAAGTCTCAGCTGCGGAGAAATACCAGTAAAACTGGAAAGGGAAAATCAAACCTTCCCACAACCACATACCCAGGGTACCACTTTGGATAGTCCTCGGGTGATTGGTCCAGTCTGAGAGATCCAAATCCATTGTCCCAGACAGCACCCAGTCTCAAGTAAAGGAGTTCAAAAGGTCTCTGGCAACTAAATAGCAGGGGTCTGCTAGCAGCTCAAGTATGACTCGTCTGGTGCTCCATGGAATCAGAAGGACCCCCCCAACAAATGAATTAGTCTGGGAAGGTTGATGCCTCCTTTCCCACCTTGCACCTCTGTCACACCCTGTCACTGGTAACCCCGCAGGGCTATGACCCAGTTCCCTCCAATGTGCAGATGCTCCAGGGGTTTGAGCCTGCCTGAGTCACAGAGAGATCTTATGTCTCCTTGGCCAGGCCTCTGCACTCTGCCACCATCCAGCAGGGGAAGCTGAGGCCTGACAACCTCGGGTGGTTAATGGAAGCTGGGGTGGTTCACTCAGTTCCAGCCCCGCCCCTGATTAATGTTGCTGACACATATTTGCACAGAATTTGTGATTCTGTCCTGGCTATATTCCCTGCAGACCAGGTGCTATTTGAGTTCACATAAATTGTGACTCAGCCCCTATCTGTGCCGCTGCCCAGAGCTGGTGTTTCTGTTTCCCCTGCAGTCTGTGTTGGGGCGGTGCAGTTAGAGCTCACACTCGACTTGGAGTTCCAGCCTCAGCCTGCCTGTCTTTGTCTCAGCTATGATCCCCTGAGGGCTGGGTGTTTCTTAGGCTCATTAAAGCAGTCCTCTGGCTCTTCCCTGCCCTGGGAGTATGCCGTTTCTGCACACATGTCTTCAATTCTCCGTCCCGCTGTCCTCCACTGCTGGTACTGCCTCAGGCATACCCTTTGCTCATGGGGTCTTCATTACCATCCCAAATCTATTCTGCCAGTGTCTGCCACCAGAGAAGATGCCCAGAGACAGGGAGTGTGCTTCCAAAATATCCCCAGGGGTCTGAGCCCTATTGTTCCCACTGATGCTCTGTGCCGGGGGGCACTGCCTCTCTCTTTCCCATACAGTTCCTTCAGTCCACCATTTTCTCCTTACCCCTATGCTGCAGAATCAGCATGGACCTGCAACAGCCCATGCCCAGCCCACGAATCTGGACTCCATGGGGGACAGGCTTCCAGACCTTGGGGTGAGAGTGGAGGGAAGTGCTGGGAGTTCAGAATTGCAGGTAGAGAATATATACAGTTTTACGCCTGGCAGGAGAGTGCCATGGCACCCTAGTAGGGAAAGGAAGTCTAGTTTTTAGAGGGTCTCTCCTGTGGGATAAAATGGGAGGACGTTTGAACTCTGCTTGCTTGTTTGTAGAAAGTATACTGAGAGCTGTTCTCATGGGGGGAGGGGACTCCCGTCCACTTGTCAATGGATTTTGTACCTTCTGTCTGTATCCTTGGGGTCGCAGCTTGCATCAGCAGGGTTGATGTGCGTTTTTCAACCTTCTCTCTTGGCTCAGCTCCAAACCATCAGCTTACTTGCTAAACTGCTGTCCTTTAACTCTCCTTCTGGATGGGAGCCTCTGTGGAAAGCTGGCTCGAATCGGCCATCTTGCCTCCGCCCCCACCCTTTTTTTTTTTTTGTGATAGAGTCTCACTATGTTGCCCTCAGTAGAGCATTGTGGCATCACAGCTCACAGCAACTTCAAACTCTCGGGCTTAAGTGATTCTCTTGCCTCAGCCTCCCCAGTAGCTGGGACTACAGGCACCTGCCACAATGCCTGGCTATTTTCTGTTGTAGTTATTATTGTTGTTTGGAAGGCCCAGACTGGGTTTGAACCCACCAGCCCCACTGTATGTGGCCGATACCCTATCCACTGAGCTACTAGTGCCGAGCCATTAACTTCAATTCTTAAATACAGTTTTGTAGTATTTTTATAATACTATGAATTTTGTTTACGCAATACTCTACCAATTCTCAGGAATCCTGTATGAGGCAAGTAACATAATTTTTATTCTTCACACCAAAATGCTTCAGGAAAAAAATGCATTGCTAGTCATAAACCAACTCTTGACATATTTATATTTTTAGGAACGCATGTATTTACTGACTTCCAGATAAAGATGACAGATTGACATACACATTTATTTAGTTTTCTCCCCAAAGCCCACTAGAATGACATTAAAGAGATTTATTTAAAAGTCAAAGATCCAAAAGGGCATAAAGAATAAAAAGGAGATAGCAGCAATGAAATTTTTATTTATTTATTTAATTTTTTTTCCTGATTTTTTTTTCACTGCTCACATTTCTCAAGAGCAGTGAAATTTTGGACCTGAAAAACCTAAACCAGCAGCAGACCAAACCAAGGACCAACTAAATGTACATCATTCTAAGGAATTTCTAGTATCAGGAACTTTTGGAACAAAGGATAAAGACAGTGGGTAGAGAAGCTAATACAAGGAAGACCTACTGAAAGGTATTTATGAAGCAGCTGGAATCCTTAGATCCTCTCCCCACTTAAGTAGGACTGAATATTGTTCCTCTCCCATCCTGGGATAAAATATAGGGAGATACAGAAAGAAAAAAACAGAGAAATCTGATGGTACATAATTTTCATCATGGAAATAATTTAAGAAAATTTCCCAGAACTGAAGGAGTATCTGAGTTACCAGTTTGAAATAGGCTACTGAGTGCCTAGCACAAAAAATGGATAAAAATAGACCTACGTTAAGGCACACCATTATGAAATTTCAAAACCTTGAGGAAAAAGCTTCCAGACAGGAGAAAACAGATAAGGCACAAAGACTCAGAATCAGAATAGCTTGGAAATTCTCAACAGCAACACTGAATGATAGAAGACAGAGAAATGATGCTTCAAAAATTAACATAAAAAATAATTGTCCTCTTTAATTTTAATTTTCATGTAGACTCTCAATTAAGTATAAGGGTAGAATAATGATATTTTTAGGGCATGTAAGATCTCAATAACTTACCTTCCATGCAATCCTCTCTGAGGAAGTTACCAGAGGATATGCTCCACCAAAATTAGAGGGGAAACCAAGAATAAGGAACAAGAACTCTAACACAGCAGAAGACCAAAGAATTCCCTTGAAGTTTGTGGAAGAAGATTCCAGGATGAGAGCCCAATACCAGGCTGAGAGATTTAGTCAAAGGTGAAAAGTTACAGAAGACATTTCTCAGTGAGGATGAAATCGTTATTTGCAAAATATATGAGAGGCAATTTAAACTACCATTTTCCATTAAAACTTTCTGTGATGATGGAAATATTCTGTATTAGTACTAATACAGTCACCACTATCCAGAGCACTTGAAATGTAGCTAATGTGACTGAGAAACTGAACTTATTATTTATTTAATTAAAATTAACTTATTTTGGCTCAGCTCCCATAGCACAGTGGTTATGGCGCCAGCCACAAGCACCAAGGCTGGCGGGTTTGAACCCGGTCTGGGCCAGCTAAACGACGACAACTGCAACAAAAAATAGCCAGACATTGTGGCAGGCACTTGTAGTCCCAGCTACTTGGGAGGCTGAGGCAAGAGAATCACTTAAGCCCAAGAGTTTGAGGTTGCTGTGAGCTGTGATGCCACAGCACTCTACCGGGGTGACAGTGAGACTCTGTCTCAAAACTAATAATAATAATAATAATTTATTTTAATTTTTGAGCAGTGCAGATTTAGATAATCAGGACTAAGTTTGAAGTTTAATTAGGAATAAGTAAGGAGAAAACAAAGAAAAGGGAAAACAATTACTAACTGTAGAGAAAACAAAAACCTGTACCAGAAAGGAAAAGCAGTCATGGCTTACTACATGACTCAGATTGTTAGGTGTCTTGTTTTACTTTTTCCTTCATTTATCAACTAGTACAAATATGTTTTCCAGGTTAATAATTTTTTTGTCTAATATTTTTTGTTTTGTTTGAGCCAAGGTCTTGCTCTGTCAACCCTGTCAAGAATGTGGTGGCATGATCATGGCTTACTGGAATCTGGAACTCCCAGGCTCAAGTGATCCTCCTATCTTAGTCTCCCAAGTTACTAGGACCATAGGTACTAGTCTTCCTATGTTGCCCAGGTTGTTCTCAAACTCCCAGCTTCAAGCAATCATCTGCCTTGGCCTTCCAAAGTGCTGGGATTACAGACATGAACCACCACATTCAGCCTAATATGTTTCTAAAGGACTACATAATGCTTTATGTTAATTTTCTTAACCAATCCTACATTAAAGGACATTTAAGTTGTCCTTCAATTGGGGACAATTAAAAACAGGACTTTAATCATTAACACTGTGGATCACTGCTTTTTAAAATTCAACTACAATAAGACAAAATTTACATGCAATAAAATGTATGAAATATATCCATTTTAAGTGTATATTTCTTTGTATTTTGATAAATGTATACATTCTTGTAACCACAATCAAGATACAGAACATTCCATCACCCTAAAAAGTTCCCTTATGCTTCATTGCACTAAATCCCCCCACCAGGTAAACACCTATTTGTTTCCTCTCATTATAGAAGTAGTTTGCTGCTTCTAAAATTTTATGTGAATGAAATTATACGATATTTACTCTTTTGTGTTTGACTTTTTCCTGACACTTACTATTTATTTTAAAACCCACAGATCCAATGACTTTTAAAAATGTATTCGCATTTTTGCATGTATTGGTTGTTTGTTCTTTTTTATTGCTAGTAATAATTCACAGTACAAAGGTACCACAATTTGCTGATTCTTTAACCTTCTAAATGACATGTGGGTTGATTTCAATTTGGAATTGTTATAAAGTTGCTATAAACTTTTGTGTACAAGTATTTTTGTTTTTTTTCTTTTTGAGACAGAGTCTCACTTTGTCGCCCTTGGTAGAGTGCCGTGGCGTCATAGCTCACAGCAACCTCAGACTCTTGGGTTTAAGGGAGTCTCTTGCCTCTGCCTCCCAAGTAGCTGGGACTACAGGTGCCTGCTACAATGCCCAGCTTTTTTTTAGAGATGGGGGTCTCGCTCTGGCTCAGTCTGTTCTCGAACTCCTGAGCACAGGGCAATCCACTCACCTTGGCCTCCCAGAGTGCTAGGATTACAAGTGTGAGCCACCATGCTTGGCCAAGCACAAGTATTTTTGTGATTGTATGTTTTCATTTCCCTTGGGCAAATTGCTAGATCATACAGTAAGTGTATGTTTAGGTTTATAGGAAATTGATAAAATATTTTCCAAAGTAATTGTACCATTCTACACACCCATTAGTGTATGAGAATCCCAAAACTTTACTTCCTTGATAGCATTTGGTAATGTCAATATTTTTAATTTTAGTCATTCTAGCAATGCATGTGAGTATAGCATTTGGTTTTGACTAGTGTTTCCCTGATGAATAATGACACGGAACATCTTTTTCATGAACTTTTTTGGCCATTGATACTTATTTTTGGTGAGATGTCTTCAAATTCTTGATGTTTTTAAAAATAAGGATGTCAGCTCGGCATCCGTAGTTTAGTGGTTAGGGTACTATCCACATACATGGGTTCGAACCCGGCCCGGGCCAGCTAAACAACAATGACAACAACAACAACAACAATATCAACAACAAAAATAGCTGGGTGTTGTGGCAAGTGCCTGTAGTCCCAGCTACTTGGGAGGTTGAGGCAAAAGAATCCCTTAAGCCCAAGATTGAGGTTGCTGTGAGCTGTGATGCCACGGCACTCTAAGAAGGGCGACATTGTAAGACTCTGTCTCAAAAAAAAAAAAAAAAAGACTATCTTTTAACTTGGTAACTTTAATTATATATGTATGGATCTACTTCTGAACTCTTTATTCTATTGCATTGATTTATAAGTCTATCCTTATGTCAATGTCACCGCATTTTGTTTATTGTACTTTTATCATCTTGAAATCTGATAGAGTAAGTTCTCAAACTTTTTTTTTAAAATTTAATGACTTCTCTAGGTCCTGTGCATTTCCACTTAAATTTTAGAATCAACTGGTCAATTCCTATAAAAATAGGCTACGGCATATTGTTATAGAAATTGATAAATTGGGTGGCATCCATAGCTCAGTGGGTAAGGGCGCCAGCCACATACACTGAGGTAGGTGGGTTTGAACCCAGCCTGGGCCTGCTAAACAACAACAACTGCAACAAAAAAAATAGCCAGGCATTGTGGCAGGTGCCTGTAGTCCCAGCTACTCGGGAGGCTGAGGCAAGAGAATCACTTAAGTCCAAGAGTTAAGAGGTTGCTGGAGCTGTGACGCAACAGCACTCTACCAAGGGCCACACAGTGAGACTTTGTCTCAAAAACAAAAACAAAGAAAAAAAAGAAATTGACAAATTGATTTTAACGCCTGTAATCCTAGAACTCTGAGAGGATGAGGCAGGTGAATCAGATCATCTGAGCTCAGGAGTTCAAGACCAGCCTAAGCAAAGCAAGACCCTGTCTCTACTAAAAATAGAAAAACTAGCTAAGCATTGTGGCAGGCACCTGTAGTCCCAGCTACTCAGGAGGCTCAGGCGAGAGGATCACTTGAGCCCAAAAATTTGAGATTGTTGTGAGCTGCGACTCCATAGCACTCTCCCCAGGGAAATTGAGACTGTCTCAAAAAAAATTTATTTTCTATTAAAACAAAAACACTGCCAAGTTTTGACTAGAATCGCACTCAACATTTAGATTGATTTGAAGGAAAATGACATCTTAATTCAAACTTCAATCCAGGAATATGAAAAATATGTATTTATTTAGGTCTCCTTTAATTTTTCTTGCAATGTTTTGTTTGTTTGTTTGTTGCAGTTTTTGGCTGGGGCTGGGTTTGAACCCACCACTTCCGGTATATAGGGCTGGTATCCTACTCCTTTGAGCCACAGGCACCACCCTACTTGCAATGTTTTGTAGTTTTCATTATACATATGTTGGCATATGTCTTATTAATTTGGCCCTAAATATTTCATGAATTTTTAGGCTATTATAAATGGTATTTTAAAATTTCATTTCTAATTTTTCATTGATAGTATAGAGAAATAAAATAAATATCTATGTATTGATATTGTATCCTATGACCTTGCTAAATTCATAGCTCTGGTAGTGTCTTCCTTTTAGATTTCTTAGGATTTTCTACTATATAAACATGCCATTTCCAAAGGAATTCAGTTTTACTTCTTCTTTTCTAATCTACATGCCTTTTATTTGTTATTTTTACTCTAATTCACTGGATAGGGCCACTAGTATAATGTTGACGAGAAGTAAGAAGAGTCTTTTTTTTTTTTTTAAGACAGAGTCTCACTATGTCACCCATGATAGAGTGCCATGGCTTCACAGCTCACAGGAACCTCAAACACTTGGGTGTAAGCTATTCTCTTCCCTTAGCCTCCCGAGTGGCTGGGATTACAGGTGCCCGCCACAATGCCCAGCTATTTTTTTTGTGGCAGATGTCATTGTTGTTTAGCTAGCTGGGGCTGGGTTTGAGCTGGCCAGCCTCAGTGTATGTGGCTGGCGCCGTAAGCACTGTGCTATGGGTGCCGAGCCTGCTTGACATTCTTGTCCCACGAGTCAATGAGGCATTATTGTTTTTGTTTGTTTTGCTTTCTCACTATGCTTCAATGTAAATAGTTTGTATTGCTCTATCTTCAAGTTCACTGATCTATTCTTTTGTAGCTACTAATCTGCTGATAAACCCATACAGTGGTATTTTTATGTTTCAAATATGGTATTTTTCAACTTAGGGTCTATTTGACCCATTTTAAAAACATTCCATTATTCTCATTACATTCATGTTTTCCTTTAAATTTTTGAGTGTATTCATAATAGCTTTCTTCTCCAACATATACATAATAAAAATATAAACCAGTTACATCAACCCCAAAACATCCCCATGCCACTTTGTAGATAAACCTTACTTCCGGCCATGGTAACTACTGATGTATTTTCTGTCCTTACGGTTTTGCCTTTGCAAAAATATTGTAAAAGAGATCAATTTCCCACATTTCAATGTAACAAGCTCCACAGACCTGCTTCCCAGAAAAATAGGTGAAAATCATTTCAAAATTAAAGTTTCCAGTATGTCTAAAGTCATATAGCAGGTGAAAAAGCCTCTATTCAAAAATATCTACCAAAATTTGTTAAGAGCAAGAAAAGTCAGTGGTATTTGAATT
This sequence comes from Perodicticus potto, assembly GCA_963574655.1. Lineage (NCBI taxonomy): Eukaryota > Metazoa > Chordata > Mammalia > Primates > Lorisidae > Perodicticus > Perodicticus potto. Next base: position 17,591 of record CAUYRH010048450.1, on the reverse strand, counting down.
AAGACCATTCCCTCTGCTCTCCCAGCTCAGTGACACTCCACTCCATTCCACTATATGCTAGTGTTGCCAGGAACACAAGTTTTCCTCTCTGTTAAGCTCTCACTCTGAGAACTCTCTCCATGGGAAAAGTAAGACATTAGCATTTTTCATCTTGGCCCTTGCTATTGCTGAGGCTGAATTCCATTAGCCATAAAGTGGGAGGTCCTTCTTTCCACCTAGTCCCCACTGGTGAGATGAAGGTTCTACCTTGGGTACAGCACCAATGAGAATTCTATGACCCCAATCACTAATACTCTGACTTATAAGGCAACTGCTCCACAGTAGAAGAAGCAAGCTGAGAAGACCCAAGTCTATTGTCCTCCTCTTCTTATTACTCAGCTCCTAAAGCACCAGTGCCACTCAGAAAGAAGCATGCCATGTTCCATCTCTAGATCTAGGCCTGGAGAATTTTCCAATGGGGAGAAGCTGGGCATAAAACAGCTCCTAATTTCTTTCCAAGGAGAGTGACTTTATTGTTACAGAAGCATGGAGAAGTCCGAGGCTAAGCAGATGCTCTAATACAAAGGAGGTTGGTGTTGAAAGCAATTTAAAGAAGATTGATAGATTCCTTAGAGATACATGTTAAACTGTAGGCTGACCAGTTTGCAGGAAAGAATCAGGAAGTAGATAACTGGGAGAAGCCTTCCTGGGCTCAGAACAAATTTCAAACACTGGAATCTCAGAAAGTATCCTTTCAAAGAAACCTAAATTTGGCTGAACTAGACTGTAGAGTAATCATGCCTGGGGAACTGTTGAAAACAATAGAGCAATCATCACCAATTCCTTGAGCTTAATAACTGGATGTAGTCAGATAATGAGATAGTCAACAAAAGCCTAGATGAAACCACCATTATCCTGGGGTAATGTAGGCATAACCAAGGCTGCACCAGTGAGTAGAAAAGAGATTACAGTCAGCATCATAGTAAAAAATGCTGAAAACCAAAGACAAGGAGAAAATTTTAAAAACAACAAAAAATGACTCATCACTGACAAGATAACTCCAACAAGGCAAATAACTGGATTCCCAGCAGAAATAGTGGAGGCCAGTTAGGGAGTGAGACAATATATTCAGAGTGCTCAAATTGAAAACAAACAAACAAAACCCATTTTCAACCAAGAGTCCTTTATCCAGCAAAGCTACTTTTTTTTTTAAAAAAAAGATACAATAAAAACATTCCCAGTAAAACAAAAATGAAGAGAATTAGTTGAGAGCAATCTGAAATACTGCAAGATATGCTAAAAAAAATTCTTCATGCTAAAAGCAAGGATCCCAGATGATAATTCAAGTTAACATGAGAAAACAAAGAGCACCCGTAAAGAGCTTTTGTAACACAATTATAAAAAGCAATGTAAATGCATATTGTTCTTCTTTCTTCTCTTACATGAATTTTATACAATAAATTATTATATATAAAATAATATGCATATGACGTATTATTTGAAATAAAACATAAAGAAATATAACATTTTTGCCAATAATAGCCCAAAGAACATGAGAGAAAATTGTACTGTGTTTAAGAAAATGGCTAGAGATAGCAAAGTAATAATTATAACAATGATTGTTGTAACATTAACAGATGTAATGTGAAGAACAAAAATACCACCAAAAAAGAAGAAAAAGGACTAGATCTGTTACTGGATGAAGAGGGTCTGGCTGCCTGTCACTGTCAGCCATTATGCAGAAAAAGGGATACGCCCACCAAATTTTGTCAGAAGGTCAGTGATTCTGGAGAACAGTGAGAGTAGCATCTCCAAGACCGTTCTGTTCTTCCATTTCCAAAATCACAGTTTTATATATGAAAGTTCAAAGTAAAAACCATGTTAATCTTTATCTTAAATAATAATAATCAACATAACACATGATCCAAAATAACATCGCAATTCGAAAGTTAATCTCCTAAATTGATCCTTCTAAACTACTCAAAATAGGCATCTTTAGGGTGGGAGCTAAATTCACAAAACAATAAGAATGGGAGACAGGAGGTAAAGGTCACTTAGCACCTAACCCAACCATACCTGCTGTATCATATTGGCCCCAGTCTAACTTACTCCATCTTATTTTCACTACATGTGCTCTCAGAGCTATATAAGAGTAACAATCCATGCCTCATTGGAATTAAACTAGTGAAATCTGAAGCTGATTCTGGTAAGTTAGTATATAAAAGCAACCATTGAATTAAAAAAAAATTAAAATATAATAAAAAAATTAAAGAAATTTAAATGATTCATTCACTTGATGCAAAGGAAAACAGTAAAGGAGGATTACAGGAGGTACAAGAAAAGAATATAAAACACATAGAAAATAAAAAGTAGCCAGGCACAGTGGCTCATACCTATAATCCTAGTACTCTGGGAGGCCGAGGCTGGCAGATTGCTTGAGCTCGAGCTCACCAGTTCAAGACTAGCCTAAGTAAGAACAAGACCCATCTCTAAAAATAGCCAGGTATTGTGCTGAGCACCTATAGTTCCAGCTACTCAGGAGGCTGAAGCAAGGGAGTACTTGAGCCCAAGAGTTTCAGGTTGCTGTACGTTATGATGCCTCAGCACTCTACCAAGGGTGACAAAGTGAAACTCTGTCTCAAAAAAATAAAAAAGTAAAATATCACTATATCAATAACGACATTAAATGTGAATAGATAAAACAAACTAAACAAAAAAGCAGACATCATAAGTGGAGATAATGAGGGACATTTTGTGATGATAAAAGAATCAATCCATCTAGAAGACAAAACAAATATATGCACCTAATGTTAGAACACAAAAATATATGAAGAAATAATAGCAATCAAGGCAGAAACAGACAATTCAACAATAATAGTTGGAGACTTCAATACTCTAATTTCAGTAATGAATAGGAAAACTAAGCAAATTAAGCAGTAAATATCTGAACAGTCTAAACCAACAATATCTAACAGACATCTATAGAACACAAAACCCATAACACCAGAATATACATTTTTTCAATTGCTTATGGAACATTCTCTAGCATAACCTATACATTAAGGCATAAAATAAGACTCAATAAATTAAAAAGGATAGAAATAATAAAAATTATGTTCTCTAGGCTGGGTGTGGTGGCTCATGCCTGTAATCCTAGCACTCTGAGAGGCTGAGGCGGGTGGATTGCCTCACAGGTTTGAGACCAGCCTGAGCCATAGCAAGACCCTGTCTCTAAAACTAGCCGGGCACTGTGGCAGGTGCCTGTAGTCCCAGCTACTTGGAAGGATGAGACAAGAAAATCGCTTAAGCCCAAGGGTTAGAGGTTGCTGTGAGCTATGACAGCACAGCGCTCTACCAATGGTAACAAAGTGAGACTCTATCTCAAAAATAAATAAATAAATAAATAAATATGTTCTCTGTCTTCACTGAAATGAAATAAAAGCCAGTAAAAGAATAAAAGTTGAGAAACTAAAAAATATGTAGAAATTAAACAACATACTCCTAAAAATCCCACGGACCAAAGGATACATCAGAAAATATTTTGAGATAAGAATATGGAAATATGGAATATGGATAGGAAAATGAAGACACAGTATAACAAAATATAACTCTGCTAGAGCAGTGCTTAGAGAAATATTTATAACTTTACATGACAATATTAAGAAAGAAGATCTTAAATAACCCAGTTTTCTATCTTGAAACACTGGAAAAAGTCCAAATTAAATGTAAAACAAGCACAAGAATGGAAATTTATTAAGTGGAAAATAGAAAACAGTAAAAAAAAATTAATGAATCCAAAAACAAATTCTTTGAAAGATTGACAAATCTTTAGCTACGCTGACTTGGAAAATAACTAAGAATACTAAACTTACTAGAATAAGGAATGAAAGGAACAATATCACTACATTGTAGACTTCATATGATCTCATAGAAATTAAAAGCATTATAAAGGAATACTATCAAAAATTATATGTCAATAAATTACACATGGAAATGGAAATTTCCTAAATTACACAAACTACCAAATCCAACTCAAGAAGAAAGATAAAAATCAGAATAGTTCTATAGAAAGTAAAGACATTGATTTACTAAATTTTAAAACCACTCACAAAGAAAAGCCCAGCCACAGACAGCTTCACATTTTAAGAACTCTTCATGAATTCTTCAAAGAAGCAGAAGAGTGAACACTCCCCATTGACATTATGAAGCTAGCGTTACCCTGACACCAAAACCAAAGAGAACAAAAGAAAATTACAGATCAAGAGTTTAGGATAGAGCAGAGCAAGATGGCTGAATAAAAACCTCCAGCAACCATCCCTTTGCACGAACACCAAATCCAGCCAACTATCCACACAAAGAAGTACCTTCAGAAGAACCAAAAATCAGGTAGGTGATTTTTGGCTCCATTATTTCAAGGAAAGAGGTGCTGAAGAGGGCAGAAAAGACAGTCTTGCATTGCCCACAGCACCCCTACCCCAACCCTTCTAACTCCCCCCAGGGTCCCCAAAGCCCCCCAATGCCTCACCAATAAGCCCAGTGGACAGAGAATCTGTATAATTGGGGAGGGAGAGTGAAGTGATTGTGGGACTTTGCATTGAAATTCAGGGCCATCCTGGCATATGGGAATGCAGCAGAAGGAAGAATTTTGCTGGTGCCCAGAGAGGGAGCATTTAGAACACCCAGTTCATAAAGAAATCTTTCACTCCAAAATCTGCGTTTGGCTAGCCCCACTGTCAGCTGACAAAAAGCAGCCTGTAGCCTGGACTAAATTCATAAGGCAGACAGGCCACAAAACCTACAGACCTTGGGCAATTCCTATAGCCGCAGCAGCTTTGAGCCAGTGGATATGGAGTGCACATGACCAAGTAAGACAGCAGCTGTAGCAGCCAACCCAGTTCCTCTATCACCTCTGCCCCCCACTCCACCTCCTTTTATGTAGGGAAAAGTCCAGAGGACTTTGTTTTGTAACTTGAGTACCAGACTGACTGAAGTAAAATAAAGTACCATGCAGACTACAGAGACCAAGCCTTAGTTCCTAGAAGGGATTTCTAGACCCATCCTGAGCCAGAAGGAAACATGCTACACTGAAAGAAAGGACCCAGTTCTGGTAGGATGAACCACCTGCTGACTAAGAGCTGTTAGGCTTTGAATAAATATCAGAGTAGCCAGGCAACAGTCATCATGGGCTTTGGATAAGACTGGTCTAGCTTCAGGTGTGACCTGGAGATGGTGGCCACAAGGGAGTGTCGATATCACTCTTGCCACAACTCCAGCAGCCCAGCACAGAGAATGAGGGAAAAGAATGAGAGACTTTGCCTAGGAATCCAGGGAATTCTCCCCTATCTTTCCTAAATCCACTAAGGCAGTACCACCTGCGGCACCCCCAGTGCTGAAATAACTACATTGACCAGAGACTTAGATCACAACACTCAATTTCCTTTGAATATCTGGAAAAGCTTCTCAAGAATAGTAGGTTAAACCAAGTACAGACTGCAAAGATTAAAACAAACACTTAACTCTTTAATGCCCAGACATAAACAAACAACCACAAGATTTAAGAACACCCAGGAAAACATGATGATACCAAACAAACTAAATAGGGCACCAGAGACCAATCCTAGAGCAATACGAGTATGTGACCTTTCAACAAAGAATTCAAAAGAACTCTCCTGAAGAAACTCAACAAACTCCAAAACAACACAGAGAAGGAATTCAGAAGCCTATCAGAGAAATATAGCAAAGATATTGAAATAATTTTTTTAAAAAAATCAAGCAGATATTCTGGAGCTTAAGAATTCAACTGACAAACTGATAAATGCATGAGAGTCTCTCAACAACAGAACTGATCAAGGAGAAGAAAGAACAAGTGAGCTTTAAGACAGACTATTTGAAAGAAAATATATAGTCAGAAGAGAAAAAAAGAATACGAATACCTACATGATCTAGAAAATAGCACCCAAAGGGCAAATCTAAGAGTTATTGGTCTTAAAGAAAAGGTAAAGAAAAAGACTAAGGTAGGTTTATTCAAAGAAATAATAACAGAGAACTTTCTAAACCTAGAGAAAGTGACCAATGTACAAGTACAAAAAGGTCCTAGAACATTAACCAGATTTAGCTCAAACAAAACTGCCTCCAGTCATTTAATAAGTAATCTCCCAGAAGTCACAGATAAAGAAAAGGTTCAAAAGAAAAAGAAAAAAAAAACATATAAAGGAGCTCCTATAAATCTGGCCGCAAACCTCTCACTGGAAACCTCATAGGCCAAGACAGAGTGGCACAAAAGTGCTGAAAAAAAAAAACCTTTACTCTAGAATATTATATCATGCAAAAATACCCTTCAAACATGAAGGAGAAACAAAGACTTTCTCAGACAAACAAAAGCTAAAGGATTTTATCAACACCAGACCCGTCCTACGAGAAATGCTAAAAGGAATTCTTCAATGTAGAAGAAACAGACGTTAATGAACAATAAGAAATCATTTGATGGTATACGACTCACTGATAAAAGTAAATACACAAACACAAAAGCCTCTGTTTTTGTAATTGTGGCACATAAACCATTTATATCTTGAGTGGGAAGATTAAAGGACAAACTTATCAGAAATAAGTACAACTTTTTGAGAGAAAAATGATATGGATGGAAATAATAAAAAGTTAAAAGCACTGGGGGACGCTGAGGCAGAGCGAAGGCACGCGAGATGCATGCAGAGGACTTTGAATAAACACAACCATCAATGTCAGCCAACAAAAGCTTGGCAGTGGCCAGGTGGCCTCACGGAAGAGGAGATAAGGGAAATAATGATGGAGTAAGGATTAGGGAAGCCATCCCATGCCCTTGAACCTCGTGCCACTAAAGCCACACCAGAGCCATTGAGCTGTCAGCAGATTGTGAGCTTGTACCCTGCAAAGATCCCATCTCTGCCTGTGCAGCGACAGTAAATAAGAGAGCATTAGAAATGACACGGCACCTCTTCCTGTTGAAATTTCTCAGTCTGTAGAATGTAAGTGTGGGGTTATTGGGGCTACCAAGTAGAAGATACCTGAGATTGAAGCTGACAGAGAAGAAAGCAAAGACAGGATGCAGGAGAGTCAAGTCATGAAGACAGTGCTCAATTCATTGTATACCAAGTGGAAGAAGCATAGGCTTTGGGATCAGAACACCTGGTATGAGTCCTAACTCTACCACAAGATGAATGGGAAAGGAGACAAAGAAAGGTTGGAGAGAAGACAAGGACGAGGTCCATCACCTTGCAGGTGGATCAGTAGCTTTTTGGGAAAGAGAGGAAGAGGAGGAGGGAGAAGAAAACCAGATGTCTTTCCAGTTCCCTCTGAAATGTCTCTGAAATGTTCCATCTCAATGATTTGGTCACTAGATCTGCTATTCCCAAACCCCAGGCCTCAGACTGGTACTGATCTGTGGCCTGTCAGGAACCAGGCTACACATCAGGAGGTGAGCAGAAGGTGAACAAGAGAAGCTTCATCAGTATCTACAGCCGGTCCCCATCACCTGCCTCTATGCCTGAGCTCCACCTCCTGTGACATCAGTGGCAGCATTAGGTTCTCATAGGACCATGAACCCTACTGTAAACTGCACATGTGAGGGATCTAGGTCACGGGCTCCTTCTGAGAAATTAAAACCTGATTATCTGAGGTGGAGCTGTAATGTGCTTGAATCATCCTGAAACCATCCTCCCCTCTCACCTTCAGGTCGTGGAAAAATTGTCTGCCATGAAGCCAGATCCCAGTGACAAAAATGTTGGGGACCACTGCCCTAGGAGGAAGTGGAAACAAATCTTTAATTCATAGCTTCCCCAGCATCCTACCTAATCCTAGCTCATAAATCTTTGCTGAATTAATGAAAGAAGTGAGCAACATCCAGAGATGTGTCAAATACTAGTGCAAATCCAAGAACTCTCCTATAGCCAAAATAATTCATTTCAATTAGATGCTATTGCAGCCATTTGCTAATAATGATAGAAATGAAAATATTTTAAGAGTATGTCAAACAGCGGTATAGATGGTCACTGTCAAGAGATTTCTCTCAATTCCAACACATGTTTACACGAAACAGCTTTCCCTTATGAAAAGAGAAAGTATCTGTCATTAGTATTAAAGTGTAAAATGAATCATATGCTTTTCATGTAGAAGCTGGGCGAGGTACTTTGGTAAACAAATACACACACAAGTGTCTCAGATGACCCAGGCTTCATGAACTAGGGAACTAGATGCATGCACAGTCTGAAAGGCATTGGCCAAAAGGTAATTTGGGGTTTCCCTGTCTGATCTCAGTGATGGAGTTGCCCCTGGGAGTTCACTGTACTGACCAGGTCAGCTTGGAAAACAGGAACCAAATGACAAGAGTCTCTTCATTTCTACCAAACTTACACTTCCTTCCACTCCCCTCACCTGACTTTATTCCCTGAAGACTCTTCAAGATGGGGAAGGAATGACTTTCCCCTTCCCTGAAGGCGATGTAGGAGTCCAACGAGCTGACGGGACTTACCCAGGGCAGCTCCACAGTGCACAGGGACCCTGCATGCCCCTTGGCTCTACCACCAGCAGGAAAAGGAAAACATGGCTTCAGGGGCATTTGGAGTCGGAAGAGCTCTCTCAGAGGGACCCGGTCCTTGCGAAAAGCTATATAAAAAGGGATGTTGAGCTTCTTTTCCAATTATCTTCAGGGTAATAATAAAGAAGAAAGGGAATTAGACAGAAAGATTAAAATTAAACACCAAGAAAAACTTCTGGTTGCTAGGGTGATTTTGAAAGCTGGAATAAACTAGTAAGGTTCTTATAGGAAAAAAAAAAAAAAGAAATGACATGGCAGCTACTTCTGTTCCTAATCCTGACAAGAACTGATGATGGAAAAGTAGGCTTCAATTAAAAAAAAAAGCTGGGTGGTGAAGTTAAAGGATAGAATTTCTGTTAGATTTCTCTTTCCTTGTTAGTTCATAAGCAGAGCTGTCATATGTTTAAGATAATTGGTTATGAAATGCTTCTTGGTAACCTCATATTTAAAATAGGTTTAAAACAGATACACAAAACACAAAAACCAAGAAATTAAAAACACTACCAGAGAAAATCACTTAACAAAGGAAGACAGGAGGAAGTAAGAAAAAAAGAGGGGATCATCAAGCAATCAGAAATCAAATAACAAGATGACAGTAGAAGTGCTTACCTACCAATAATAACATTGACTGCGAATGGACCAAACTCTCTAGTTAAAAAACACAGAGTTGCTGAATGGATAAAGAAAACAACAGCCGAGAATCACACTGCACCTATAAAGACATGCATAATCTGAAAATAAAGGGATAGAAAAAGATAATCCATGTAAATGGAAACCACAACAGACTAGGAGTAGCTATACGTCCATCAGATGAAATAGATTTCAATACAAAAACTGTTAAAAGAGATAAAGAAGGGCAGTGCCTATGGCTCAAGGAGTAGGACACCGGCCCCATATACAGGATGGCAGGTTCAAACCACGACCCGGCGAAAAACTGCAAAAAAGGGCGGCGCCTGTGGCTCAAAGGAGTAGGGTGTGGGCCCCAGATGCTGGAGGTGGCGGGTTCAAACCCAGCCCTGGCCAAAAACCACAAAAAAAAGAGACAAAGAAGAGACCATTAATATTATTATGTAATAATAAAGATGTCAATTCAGCAAGAGGATATAACAATTTTAAACATATATACACCCAACACTGGAACACCTAAATATATAAAGCAAATATCAGAGAGAGACATACTCCCAAACAATAATTGTTAGAGACCTCAACACCCATTTTCCTCACTGGATAGATCATCCAGACAGAAAATCAACAAAGCAACATTGGACTTAATTTGCACTATGAACCAAATGGACCTACTAGATATTTACAGAACATTTCATTCAACAGTTGCAGAATATATATTCTTCTCAACTCATAGGTCATTCTCAAAGATAGACCATATGTTAGCCTACAAAATAAGTCTTAAGAAATTCAAAAAACCTGAAATCATACCAAATATTTTCTCTGACCACAATGGAACAAAAGTGGAAATCAATAACAAGAGGAACAGTGGAAAACATAGAAACACATGGAAACTAAACAATATGCTCCTGAATGAACAATGGTCCATGAAGAGATTCAGAAGGAAATTTAAAAACTCCTTGAAAGACTGAGTGTAGTGGCTCAGACCTATAATCCTAGAACTCTTGGAGGCTGAGGTGGGTAGATTGCTTGAGCTCAGGAGTTCAAGACCAGCCTGAGACAAAGTGACACCCCCCTCTACAAAAAGTAGAAAAACTAGCTGGGTGTTGTGGCAGACAGCTGTAGTCCCAGCTACTTCAGAGGGCAAGGCAAGGGAATTGCTCGAACCCAGGAGCTGGAGGTTCCTGTGAGCTGTGATGCCACAGAACTCTACCCAGGGCAACAAAGTGAGACTGTCTCAAAAAAAAAAAAAATTCAGGTGGCACCTGTGGCTCAAGGAGTAGGGTGCTGGCCCCATATATTGGAAGTGGTGGGTTCAAACCCGGCCCCAGCCAAAAACTGCAAAAAAAAAAAAAAAATTCCTTGAAACAAATGTCAATGAAAACACAACATATTAAAACCTATGGGTTACAGAAAAAAAGCAGTAATAAGAGGAATGTTTATAGCAAAAAGTGCCCAGATCAAAAAAGTAGAAAAGCTTCACATAAACACCCTAATGATGCATCTCAAACAACTAGAAATAGACAAGCAAAGCAAGTCCAAAATTAGTAGAAGAAATAATAAAGATCAGAGCAGAAATAAAGGAAATTGAAACAACAAAAATATAAAAGATCAACAAAACAAAGAGTTGATTTTTGAAAAGACAGATAAAATTGATACACCATTAGTCAGACTAAGAAAAAAAGAGAGAAGACCTAAATAAATAAAATCAGAGATGAAAAAGGAGATAGTACAACTGATACCACAGAAATCCAAAGGATGTTTAGAGACTACTATGAGCAACTATATGCCAATAAATTGGAAAGCCTAGGATAAATGGATTAAATCCTAGACACACACAACTCTCTAAGATTGGACCAGGAAAAAGCCCAAAGCGTGAATAAACCAGTAACAAGTGTCAACATAGAAGCAGTAAGAAAAAATCTCCCACCAAAAAAAAAAAAGCCTAAGATCTGATGGGTTCACCACTGAATTCTTTCAAGCATTCAAAGAAGAACGAATAACAATCCTATTTAAATTATTCCAAAAAATCAATGAGGAGAGAATGCTCCCAAACTCAGTCTATGAGACCTGTTATCACTCTGAAATCAAAACCAGACAAAGATACAACAAAAAAGAAAACCATAGGGCAATATCTCTGATGAACATTGATGCAAAAGTCCTCAACAAAATAGTAGCAAACTGAATTCAACAATATTTTACAAAGATTATTCATCATGATCAAGTGGGATTCATCCCAGGGATCCAAGGATAGTTCAACCTATGTAAATCAATGTGACACATCATTTCAACAGAATGAAGGACAAAAACCATATGATCATTTCAATCGATGCTGAAAAAGTGCTCGATAAAATTCAATATCACTTCATGATAAAAACTCTCAAAAACCTGGCTATAGAAGGAACTTACATCAATATGATTAAACTCATGTATGACAAGCCACAGCATGAATCATACTGAATGGGGGAAAAAATGAAAACTTTTCCTCTTAGATCTGAAATCAGACAAGGATGCTTCAGTCACCACTGTTACTCAACATAGTACTGGAAGTTCTAGCTAGAGCAATTGGACAAGAGAATGAAATAAAGAGGATCCAAATTAGAAAGGAAGAAGTCAAATTATCCTTGTTTGCATAGATAGGAACTTTTATCAAGGAAAACCAAAGACTCCACAAAAAAACCTGTTAGAACTGATAAATAGCCAGTCATGCTGGCTCACGCCTGTAATCCCAGCACTTTGGGAGGCCAACGTGGGTGGATCACTTGAGCTCACAAGTTCAAGACCAGCCTGAGCAAGAATGAGATCCCATCTCTTAAAAAAAAAAAAAAGCCAGGTGTTGTGGAGGGCTCTTATAGTCCCAACTACTTGGGAGGCTGAGGCAGGAGACTCACTTGAGCCCAAGAGTTTGCAGTTGCTGTGAGTTATGACACCACACCAGGGCACTTTACCAGGGGCAAGAAAGTGAGAATCTTATCCCAAAAGAAAAAAAAAACCTGATAAACAAATTCAATAAATTTGCAGGATACAAAATCAACATATAAAAATCAGTAGCATTGGCTCAGTGCCTGTAGCTCAGTGAGTGGGGCACCAGCCACATACACTGAAGCTGGAGAGTTCGAGCCCGGTCCAGGCCTGCTAAACAACAATGAGAACTGCAACCAAAAATTAGCTGGGTGTTGTGGTGGGCACCTGTAGTCCCAGCTACTGAGAGGCTGAGGCAAGAGAATCACTTAAGCCCAAGAGTTTGAGGTTGCTGTGAGCTGTGATGTCACAGCACTCTACCAAGGGTGACATAGTAAGACTCTGTTCCAAAAAAAAAAAAAATTAGTAGTATTTCGACTTGCCAACAGTAAATAATCTGAAAATGAAACCAAGAAAGCAATCCCATTTACAATAGCTAAAAGTAAAATAAAATACCTAACATTAAACTTATCCAAAGAAGTAAAAGATCCCTGTACTGAAAACTATAAAACACTGATAAAAGAAATTGAAGACACAAAAAATGTAAAGATATTTCATGCTCATAGATTGGAGGAAGCAATATTGTTAAAATGTCCATACTACCCAAAGTAATCCACAGATTCAATGTAATCCCCTTTAAAATACCAATGACATTCTTCACAAAATAGAAACAATAATCCTAAAATTTATATAGAACCATAAGAGACCTAGACTAGCCACAGCCATCCTGAGCAAAAATAGCAAAACTGGAGGAATCACATTACCTGAATTCAAATTATATCACAGAGCTGTAGTAACCAAAACATCATAGTACTGGCATAAAAATAGACTAATGGAATAGACTAGAGTACCCAGATATAAATCCACACATATACAATGAACTTATCCTCAACAAAAGTGCCAATAATATACAGTGAGGAACAGTTTCTTCAATAAATGATGCTGAGAAAAGTGGATATCCATATGCAGAAGAATGAAACACCATATACAAAAAAAAAAATCAAAATGGATTAAAGATTAAATGTAAGACTTGAAATTATAAAACTACTAAAGAAAACATTGGGGAAGCCAGTGTTTCCTGGTCTGTTGGGAGACATTCGGTTTCACCACCGCTCTCATCATGGCTTTGGTCCAAACTGCGCCACAACCTCTAGGGAGACATAGGTCCTCAGAGCCACCGTAGTGTTGGACTTAGGAGTGCAGGCAGCTCCACAGCAGCAGCAGAACAGAATCTCTGGATGGACTCTTCCTGGGAAGTTTTGCTAATTTGCAGCAGTTGGACAATGTTCCTCATTAACATCTGTCTGTCAGTATAATCACCACAATTTCACTGTAGTGGCAGGGACTCAGTTTGGAATTCTTTATAGAAAACACCTGGATTCCAGTCTTTCAATGGCTATAAGACAACGAGAAATACCTGCTCTTGAGCCTAGTGGGCCTCTAGGCAAGATGTCCTTGCCCATCAGAATATACCACCGGGCATTCAGCTATGATGATGCCCTGGAGAACTCTACGCCCATGACTCCTCCTCCATTGGACATGGGCAGCATCCCCTGGAAGCTAGTAATTCCAGAGCACAAGTATCAGGAAGGAGAGGCCAGTATATCCTCCCCTGCTAGGACTCTGTAATCAGCCATTGACAGTACAGATAAGGTCCCAGTGGTGAAGGCTAAAACTACCCATGTCATCATTAATTCTCTGATCACAAAACAGACCCAGGAGAGCATTCAGCATTTTGAACAACAGGCAGGGTTGAGAAATGCTGGCTACACACCCACAAGGGCCTCACCACAGAGGACAGCAAGTACCCTGGAGTGGCAGAAGCACTCCACAAATTAACACTGCGGCGTGGAGAGATAACAAAAGAAAAGAAGTAGCCCATGGCAGCCCAGTCTACCCCAAGCAGCACCCGTCATTCTTGACCCAAGCATAGGGCCTAGAGGCTGGTTCATTTCCGGTTTTTCCACAGCTTTACCTGGCCCAAATCCCAGCACCATGGATTCTGGAAGTGGGGTAATGACAGAAACCTATCAGATAAATGCCATTTCATTGGACCAAGATCCCTCCAGAAGTAAGATTCAGGAAGTTTTACCACTCAGGCTTACTGAGGAGCCCAGAAACTCTCTCCAGTGGAACTGATCCGAGCCCAGGCAACTAGGATGTCTGAAGATCCAGCAAGCTTCAAGCCACACAGCTGGATGTCCCAGTGATGGAAGGGAAGAAACAACCCCCAAGGATCCATAATCTCAAACCCTGTGACTTGAATGTGCTCACATCCACTGGCTTCCTGAATTCTTTCTGTTCCAGGGATTCTAGAGCCCCTCTTCCCTTTTATCTTGACTCTGACATAGGAAAGGTATATTAAAAAAAAAATAATAAACTAAACTAAAGCTACACCTGAAGACATAATTGGTTTTTGAGAAATAGTAGTGCAGAGTTTGCCCTTGTGTGGAAGAAGCCATTTTGTACTGCTTTAAAGTTAGATTAAATCTCAGCAGTTGTGTATGGGGACTTCATGATCTATTTTTGTATTATTTACCCTAGATAGGACCTTGATCATTGCTTACTGAGGCAATTAATGTTTGTGCTGCTCTAAAAACACAGGCTTCTCCTTCTTTCACCACTGTCAATGTGAGCACTGACAAATCATGGCATAGTGGTGCTCACTGACTAGTTCAGACAATTTGAGACCTCCTGACTGCTGGTGCTGTGTTCCAGCCTTGTCAGGTATACGGGCCTAACTTCTATTTGAAATCTGGTACAGTTAAAAGCTAGACTTGGTAGGGACCTTTCTTTTCAGGCTGAAACGGGAGTTATCTTGCATTTTGGCAGATCTAATAGATATTTTGTCCTACAGCCACTTCTTCATGTGGTACCTCTTGGACCAGTGCTACTGAAGGAATGTTTCTTTTTTATGCCACAGAACAAGCACTAATCTTACTTACGCTTTCCATTCTTGTACTTTAATGTGAGATAACTCCAATTTGGTTGAAAACTTTTTGGTTTTTTTTGCAGTTTTTGGCCGGGCTGGGTTTGAACCCGTCACCTCCAGCATATGGGGCCAGAGCCCTACTCCTTTGAGCCACAGGTGCTGCCCTGGTTGAAAACTTTCTAAGGGAGAAAATTCAATCTACTGATTTGATAAATGGATATTAAGATAGTAACTTTAGCTAGTCTTGAGTTCATATGAAAGTAGTATCACCTTATTTTGATTTCCTTGTTCATCATCAGGTTGGAGCCTAAAACTCTTTTGGGGGTAGAGATGGAAGAATTTTCATACAAAATTCTTTGTATGAAGGCATTTGTCACCAAAATGAGCCTCTTACCTTTATGCAATGCAAAAAGGGAAAGAAAATAGGGAAACTGCCTTTTTAGTTCTCTTCACTGTGTACATATTCAGTCACTGTCTTGAACACTGTCTCACACTTGATGTGGATAGTATTTTATCAGTACACAAGGAGCTTACCTTTCCATAGAGATGCCCTGGAGTCTAAAATTATAAGAACAATTAATTTATTTGTGTTTTCTGTCTCTTATTTTGACAATAAAAATCCTTATGACTTTCTCAAAAAAAAAAAAAAAGGAAGAAAGAAAGAAAAAAACATTGGGAAAACACTGGACTGGGCAAGGACTTCTTGAGTAATATATTCTCGAAGCACAGGCAACACAAGCAAAATTAGATAAATAGGATCACATCACATTAAGAAGCTTCTGCACAGCAAAAGAAACAATCGACAAAGGGAAGAAAAAAACACATAATGGGAGAAAATATTTGTAAGCTACCTGTCTGACAAGGAATTAATAATTAGAATATATAAGGAACTCCAACAACTCACCAGGAAAATATTAATAATATGATTAAAAATGATTAATCATATTAATAATATGATTAAAAATGGGCAAAAGATCTGGATAGATATTTTTCAAAAGAAAACATACAAATGGTGAATAGTATATGAAAAAAATGCTCAATTTCATTAGTCATCACAGAAATGCAAATCAAAACTACATTGAGATATCATCTCACCCCAGTTGAAATACCTTTTATTAAAAAAAGGGGGGGGAGGGGCTTTAAGATGGCGGCCGAGTAACAGCTTCCTTGCAACTGGGAACGGTGAGACTGGGGAGAGAAGACTTCAGGCATCTCTGGCTAGCGGGATCAGCCCAGAAACATCCTTTTGGGGACACAGGGAGACAGCGTTAGACTTCTGGACCCCCTGAGGAAGGCAAAAGCGGTGGAGATCGGGCAAGTGGTTGTGTGTGTTTGTTCGGTCTACTCCTGCCAGCAGCTGTGGCTGCAGCAGCAGTGAGCTTGCAAACTGGAAAGGCCTTACCTGTGAGCTGTTTGGGTTTCCTTTGGACTTGGCACTCGGTTGAACTGCCTTGGGAGAACTGTGGCAAGAGTGCAGAGGTCTTTCAGTGTTGTCTGGGGCTCCAGACTGAGCCACTGAGCCAGACAGAGCTACCAGTGTTTGGTTGTGGGCCGTGCAGAGCCATTGTGGGAGAACTGCCCTGGCAAGCTCCACCCTCAGGGTCGCAGAACAAGCATCGGGCGGGAGCGAGTAATCTAGTGACTGAGCAGCCTAAAGGCGGGGACTGAGACGCCTTGCAGCTTTAGCCCTCAGGGGCATAGGGTGAGACCGGTTTTGGCACACTGGGCAAGTTGATAGCCACTTAAGGAGTGATCTCAAGGACAAGCACTTTCCTGGGAAAGCTTCTACTTAGCCCAAGCTAGCAATTTAAAGTGCCTTCTAAGCAGGCTGAGGAGGATTTAAGTTCTCCACCCTGCGGGGTTTGAGAACTCATTAGAGGCCTCCAGTCTCCATTTTGTACAGCTGTATCAACATTGTGATTAACATATCATACCCCAGAAGATCACATCTTGCCCAGACAATATCAGCAAGATATATATTCTGCTTTGTTTTTTTGGTTTTGTTTTGTGGTTTTTTTGTTGTTGTTGTTTGTTTTTGTTATTGTTGTTTTATTTTAATTTCAACATTTTCCTTAAAGATTTTTCTTTTCTTTTTTCTTTTATTTCTTCATTTTTCTAGTTTAAATATAATTTTCCATTGTTGCCTTTTTCAACAATTAGACTTCAATTTTGCTAGTGTTTCTACCCATATTAATTTTTTTTCCCTAATCTTATCCTGTAAAGTTTTCGGTTTGCTTGTTTTGATTTGACTTATTGCATTTTTATCTTCCCTCTCTACTTGGTGGAGGTGGGGTACTGTGTCCAAACAGGCTGGCAAAGAGCTGCTGACCTAATCACCCAACCTGGCACCCCCAGAGGTTGGGGGCTTTTAAGATTGGGTCAAAGTACCCTACTGTACACCTATATTGCTCCCATCCCCTTCTTTCTGTGCCTCTCTTCTTTTGGTCAATAGTTGCTTCTACCCACCCCCTCTCCTTCCTCCTTTTTCTTTTCTTTTATTTCCTTTTTTTTCCCCCCTCTTTCTTT
>CAUYRH010048449.1:0-30524 GCA_963574655.1 Perodicticus potto | reverse complement strand
CTCCCTAGCAATGTCTAAACACAATGATGAGAAACTTACCTCAACCTCCCTAGCCAGCCAAACAATGGTAAAAACTCACTCAAGCAGAGATTCCCAGGAAACTGAGTTTCCCAGGTACTGGGCTTTCCAAGTTGTCCCCATCGTTACTGAGTTACCCCGCTGAGCCACCACGCAGCTACCCCCTGAGCCAACTACCTGACTGTGACTCCGCCTTGTAACCCGCCTTTTTTGCTTTTGTACATGCTTGCTTTGCCACATCAGCACAAAAAGGATATAAAAGGCTGCCTGCATTTCTCTTAGGGGCCGTTTGCCTTTTGCGGGCAGCGGTCCGTCTGTGCAGATGCAACCACTTGATTTAGCCATTTGCCTTTTGGGGGCAGTGGTCCATCTGTGCAGATGTAACCACCTGATTTGGCCGTTTGCCCTTCGGGGCAGCAGTCCATCTGTACAGATGTAATAAATGGCCATCTGATTTGGGCCGTCTGCCTTTTTGCTGTGGCCCCCCTGCGCAGGAGTAAATAAAATCACCTCTGATTTGTACCCAAAGTGGGGATCCGTATTTTTATCGGTGGCCTCAGTTACAACATAACAGAAAGTACTGAAGAATGCATAGCAGAAAGAAAAGATTTTGCTTCCTAGTGCAGCTGCTTGTTCTCCAGACCCCTGCATTGCTCAAAACTTATATAAGGCCTAGCTCCTTCAGTGGCTAGTGACCCGGAGAACCTGTAGCTACAGGTTTCCTTGGAACCCATTCCTTCAGGCAATTTTGCAGTGGAGTGATTCTGGTGATACACCTCCTTATTAACAACCCTGTCTCTACTAAAATAGAAAAACTACCTGAGCATCATGGCAGGTGACTGTAGTTCCAGCTACTTCGGAGGTTGAGACAAGAGGAATGCTTGAGCCTAAGAGTTTGAGATTGCTATGATCTATGATGACACCATAGCACTCTGTACAGGGCAATTCTATCTCAAAAAGAAAAAAAAAAAAAAGACTCCATTTTTCCATTTTGACCAATCAGAGAAGGAATAAAAATAATGGGACTTTTCAGAGTGGGTGGTCCTTCCCTAAAGTCATGTATAAAAATAAAAAAATTGTACTCTTAGAAGGCCTACAGTCATTAGGATCAGGCCTAGGTTACTGTGTAAGTTGTTAATAAACTTTCTTTTCTTTATTAAATTTCATTTTTCTTTATTTTGGTAACTATTTCAAACTCTAGCATATATATATATATATTTTTGCTTACTTTATTTATTTTGTTGAATTGGTATCAATAACCATTCTTTGGTACTGGGAACTAAGAACCTGGAAACCCAGGAACCTGTCACCTAATAGGTGAAACCCATTCACCTAATAGGTGTATTTCCAGAAAGTTCTACTGAGGCAGCACCATAGTGATTTATCTGCCATTCTGCAAGTTATGGTCAAGATCAGACTCTTACTCCTGGTGGTACATCTTCCTTATCTCTGCTCCAAAGGTGGTGGCTGCTCATTATTAGTCCTGTATTTTCTAGACTTCAATTCTTCCTTGCAAGTCCCTAGTTACTTTAATCCTTGTTGCAATCAGTAAGTCAAATTACAACTCCCCACAATAACTGTCATCACTTCTAACACCAACTGTAAGTTTAGGGGCACATCCCCAAACCACCGTCAGGTTTGAAAATTTGCTGAAGGACTCAGAGAACTCAGTGAAAGTCCTTATACTTGTGGTTTATTTCAGGAAGAGGATACAGGTTAAAATTAGCCAAATGAAGAGGTGCAGAAGGCAGAGTCTGGAAATGGTCTGTCAAGCTGAAATAATGGAAAGGATCAGCATCCAGTTTTAAAGAGTTTATTTAAATGAAAAGCTGGGAATGTCCACGTAGGAAACATAAACTGCAGAGAAATGGTGTCAGTGCTTCAAAGTTAAAAGTTAAGGTCTTGCTTATAGGCAGAAAACAAAGAAATTGAGGAGAATTATAACATTTTATATACGAGGCTGGTTTATGAGTTCCAATAATTTAATTAGTTACAGTTTTACTGTACAGCTTTTCTTTACCGTTTGTTTTCATTTCCTTTCCAATTTAAAAGAGAGTATTTACCATGCCGTCCTAGACAATGTGATAGTCATGAAGCCCTTGAATGAGAAAAGGTAAGAGAAATTAATCTATAATGAAGATTGACAGTGAAGAGAGAAGAGGTCTTCCCTGGTGCCCTTTAGTCATTTACAACATTTTTCAAAACAATGTAAATAAGGAAATCTATAATCAAAGAAACAAAGGTTACAGCTGCGTAGGTTTCATCTGCCTATTTTTGTGAATTAAGTCGCATAATCACATTCCTTAAGGCTCAGAATATTTTAAAGTTCCAACAGCTTAGGTTTTGAATTACTTATTTACACAGGTCCAAACCCAATGCTTGATGTTGTCCTCTCCCCAGAGAGAGCTGGGTGGTGTTACATTTCCCTGATCATGATATGTGAAAGTGTGCCCAAAATGTTGCTAGCTGGTATTGCTCCCTGAACTTTTGGTGTCTAGAGTTTTTACTGGGGATCAGTCTAGGTCACATACTGCCTGCATGGATGATGTTTAGCCTCCAATTCTCCCAGAGGCTGCATCCTCTGATGTAGCATGGCTAAAGCCCCTTTATAAATCCCTGGCAAAAAAAAGAACCGGTATCTGCTGGGCCTGGAGACCACCTCCTGGGGTAAGGGACAAACTTCGCTGTTTTTTTTTGTTTTGTTTTGTTTTGTTTTTGAGACAGAGCCTCAAGCTGTAACCCTGGGTAGAGCAACCTCCAGCTCCTGGGCTCAAGTGATTCTCTTGCCTCCACCTCCCAAGTAGCTGGGACCACAGGTGCCTGCCACAACGCCCGGCCATTTTTTGGTTGTAGCTGTCATTGTTGTTTGGCAGGCCCAGGCAGGATTCAAACCCACCAGCTATGGTATATGTGGCTGGCACCTTAGCCACTTGAGCAATCGGCGCTGAGCCAACAAACTTCTTTTTAGGTAAGGTTAATTCTTCACTACTTATCTCTTACGGTGTATAAATTTTTATAATAATTCTTTAGCTGGAGTATTTATATAAAGAGAAATTTATTAGTAATTTGGTTATTCTGAGATAGTTTTTCTATGGAAGAATAAATATTGATTATTTCTCTTTATTTACCAGTTTTCAAAATAATGAGTTGTTTTAAAGTATCTTTCAAAGGGATCAATTATTGTATTTCAATGAGCATAACTCACAAATTAAACTATATATTATAGTTTTTTGTGTTTGTTTGTTTTTTTTGTGTGTGTTGTTTGTTTTGAGACAGTGTCTCACTCTGTTGCCCAGGCTAGAGTGCAGCGGTCTCTTTAAAGCTCCCTGCAACTCAAACAATCCTTCCATCTCAGCCTCTGAGTAGCTGGGAGTATAGATGAACACCACCAAGCCCAGCTAAGTTCTTGTAGAGAAGCGGTGTTACTATATTGCTCAGACTGATCTTCAACTCCTACTGAATTCGATCCTCCTGTCTTGGCCTCCTAAAGTGCTGGGATTACCATACACAGCCCATTTCAACTTTGAATCCTTTTAAAGTGATCTGAGTCATCTTTCATATTTCCTTGCTTTCTGTTACTTCAATGTTCCATGATCATTGCTCATGTTTTCTGCTCCACACTTGAATTGGTCATTTCCAAGGAGGCTTGGGTTTTTCTAGTGGGGCTTGATAGTTAGGATTATCCAGGAATTAGAAGTGTTCACTGCTACTACATTTGTCATAGGCTTTTTAGGAGATAGAGCTAGGAATAAATATATTACAATATGTATCATATTATATTAGTAATATAGCATAAGTTCATACTGAATCACAGGGTTTTTACTTAAACTCATTGATTTACATTTGTATTTATTTCCTTTGGCTCATGCCAAATATGCCATTTCTCAGAGATATAAGCATAATTCTTTTTTTTTTTTTGAGACAGAGCCTCAAGCTGTCACCCTGGGTAGAGTTATATGGCATCACAGCTCACAGCAACCTCCAACTCCTGGGCTCAAGTGATTCTCCTGCCTCCCAAGTAGCTGGGACTACAGGCGCCCACCACAACGCCTGGCTATTTTTTGGTTGCAGCTGTCATTGTTGTTTGGCAGGGCCGGTTGGTTTCGAACCCACCAGCTCAGGTGTATGTGGCTGGCGTCTTAGCCGCATAAGTCACAGGTGCTGAGCCTACAAGCATAATTCTTAGTTGCTTTATCCTACACATGGACACAGCTATCACAGAATAATAATACATATAATATCACCCACCATGCAGTTACTAAAAATAATTTAAAGTTAGTGTACAGGTAGTTTTTTCTTAGGGAAGTTTCAACTTAGTATGCACGGTAAATTAATGTGTATAAAGTCATATGGTGTTTCTTTCTAGATGGTAATGTTGCCAACGGAATGCACTAGTTTTATTTTATTTATTTATTTATTTATTTTTTGAGACAGAGCCTCAAGCTATAGCCCTGGGTAGAGTGCTGTGGCGTCACAGCTCACAGCAACCTCAAACTCCTGAGTGTAAGTGATTCTCTTGCCTCAGCCTCCCAAGTAGCTGGGATTACAGGTACCTGCCACACAATGCCTGGCAATTTTTTTTTCTTTTCTTTTCTTTTTTTTTTTTTTGGTTGTAGTTGTCATTATTTGGCAGGCCCAGGCTGGATTCGAACCTGCCAGCTCTGGTATATGTGGCTGGTCCCTTAGCCACTTGAGCTACAGAGACCACCCTGAATACACTAGTTTTACTTGTTTCATTTTATTTTCTATTTGTAGGCATTGCTTTTTTAACTCTAATTATGTTTTATGAGTACATAAAATATTAACATAGAGTACAGGAAAAGGAAATCAGAGATATTGTGAAGTTTTATACTTCTTTTTTTTTTGAGACAGAGCCTCAAGCTGTCACCCTGGAGACAGTCCCATGGCATCAGAGCTCACAGCAACCTCCAATTCCTGGGCTCAAGCGAGTCTCTTGCCTCTGCCTCCCAAGTAGCTGGGACTACAGGCACCCGCCACGACGCCTGGCCATTTTTTGGTTGCAGCCATCATTGTTGATTGGCGGGCCCGGGCTGGGTTCGACCCCGCCAGCTCGGTTCAGGTGTACATGGCTGGTGCCTTAGCCTTTTGAGCCACAGGCGCCGAGCCTGAAGTTTTATACTTCTAAAGAGGAGGACATGTGTGTGTGTGTGTGTGTGTGTATGTATATATATATATACATACATATATGTATATGTATATACATATATGTATGTATGTATATATATATATACATATGAAATTTAAGTAGGTATTTTAAAATCAAGTATATATCTTAAAATGTAAGCATAGCTACTAAAAGAATAAAAGAAAATAGAGAAAGGGTAAGGAAAACTTGAATAATCACATGGAAGGCAGGATAGGACAGGAAGACTCACCTCCAAGCCCACTTATGTTGCTGTTAACATGAGGTCTCAGTCCTTCACTAGTTGTCTCCAAAGTTGCACACTGTCACTCCAACTTCATCTGAGTCATTAGAAGCAAGTCACGAAGTGTACCTCATAGTCTCAGGGAGGGGCATTAGAGGAATGGAAAAGTACCAAAGAATTTGTGGTCATACATTAAAACTGTCACAGGTAGAGGGTGGCGCCTGTGGCTCAGTGAGGAGGGTGCTGGTCCATATGCTGGTCCCATATGCTGGAGGTGGCAGGTTCAAACCCAGCCCCGGCCAAAAACTGCAAAAAAAAAAAAAAAAAAAACTGTCACAGGTAGAAAGGAGAAAAAAATGCTAGTCAAAAAACCCCACAAAACATCATAACAAATAGAAAACATAAGATCAAAAGCTAAAAATGGATACTGAAATGTCAATAATTTCCGATAATATGAATACACTTCTTATGATTGCCTATTGAAAGATAAATACTAAAAAATTGGATTTTTTTTTAAGAGCGTAGCAATGTTGTACTTGTGAGATACTCTGTAATAACACAGAAACTGGGCAGCACCTGTGACTAAGTGAATAGGGTGCTGGATCCATATACTGAGGGTGGTAGGTTCGAACCTGGCCCCGGCCAAACTGCACCAACAACAGCAAAATAGCCGGGCATTGTGGCAGGCACCTGTAGTTCCAGCTACTCGGAAGGCTGAGGCAAGAGAATCTAAGCCCAAGAGCTGGAGGTTGTGGTAAGCTGTAACGCCACAGCACTCTACCGAGGGCGACAAAGTGAGACTCTGTCTCTAAAAAAAAAAGCACAGAAACTAAAGAGATAAAAAAATGTATACTAGATTAATATTAAGGAAAATTTAGTGAAGCATTAATAATATATAAAAAAAAGACCCCACTGTGAAATTCACTAAAGGCAAAAGAGGAAATATTTGCTGATAAAAGGAAGAATTAAGCAGAAAAGTCTAGCAGTTTTAAAACTTTCTGTATGGAGGCTGGGTGCAGCAGCTCATGTCTGTAATCCTGGAACTCTGGGAGGCTGAGGCTTGTGGATTGCCTGAGTTCACAGGTTCAAGACCAACCTGAGCAAGAGCAAGACCCCATCTCTAAAAATACTCATTGTGGCAGGTACCTGTAATCCCAAGCTACTCAGGAGACTGAGACAAAAGAATCCCTTGAGCCCAAGAGTTTGAGATTGCTGTGAGCTATGACGCCAGAGCACTCTACTGAGGGTGACAAAGGAAAACCCCATCTCAAAAAAAAAAAAAAAAAAAAAAAAATCAAAAAACAAACAAAAAACCTCCCCTGTATGTATGTTACATACAAAATCATTGATAACTATATGAAGAAATTAAAAAGAATACATAATTAGGCTACATTTTCTTAAAATTGGGCAGAAAAATGATTTACCATATATATGGTTTTAGTTTATGCCAAATTTTACAAGTTGAATCTGTCCCTAATAATGAGAGAATAACTAGTTTTTTCAATCATATGTGAAACATTTATACAAACTGATCACCAACTGGATCCTAAGGGATTTCTTTTTTTTTTTTTTTTGAGACAGAGTCTCACTTTATCACCCTTGGTAGAATGCTGTGGTGTTATATCTCACAGCAACCTCAAACTCCTGGGCTTAAGCAATTCTCATACCTCAGCCTCCAGAGTAGCTGGAAATTCAAGCGCCGGCCACAACCCCAGTCTTTTTTTTTTTTTTTTTTTTTTTGAGACAGAGCCTCAAGCCATCACCCTAGATAGAGTGCTGTGGCATCACAGCTCACAGCAACCTCCAATTCCTGGGCTCAAGCGAATCTCTTCCTTCCGCCTCCCAAGTAGCTGGGACTACAGGCGCCCACCACAACGCCCGGCCATTTTTTGGTTGCAGCCGTCATTGTTGTTTGGCGGGCCCGGGCTGGATTCGAACCCGCTAGGTCAGGTGTACGTGGCTGGCACCTTAGCCCGTTGAGCCACAGGCGCCGAGCCAACCCCTGTCTTTTTTTTAGAGACAAAGTCTCACTCTGGCTCAGGCTGGTCTTGAACCTGTGAGTGAGCTCAGGCAATTTACCTGCCTTGGCTTCCCAGTGTGCTAGGATTACAGGCATGAGCCACCATGTCCCAGCCAGGGATTTCTTAACATTAAAGAATAGATTGTGTATAGATGGCACCCCTGAACACCATGCATAAAGAAGAAAAATCAGAGAGTAATACTTGTAGAAATTTAAAAATTCATGCATGTAGAAAATTTAATATGCACTCAGATCTTTATACATTTTATAAGTAGACTTTAGGGCCAGGTGCTGTGACTCATGCCTATAATCCTAGCACTCTGATAGGCCAAGGCAGGTGGATTGCTTGAGCTCATGAGTTCAAGACCAGCCTAAACAAGAGAGAGAGACCTTTGTCTCTAGTAAAAACAGAAAATCTAGTGGGCCATCGTGGTGGACACCTGCAGTTCTAGCTACTTGGGAGGATGAGGCAGGAAGATCGCTTGGGCCCAAGAGTTTGAGGTTGCTGTGAGTTATGATTCTGGGTACTCTAGTTAGGGCCACAGAGTAAGATTCTGTCTCCAAAAACAAACAAACAAAAGAAAGAAAGATTAGCTGAGCATTGTGGCACATGCCTATAGTCCCAGATACTCAAAAGGCTGAGGCAAGAGGACTGCTTGAGCCCAAGAGTTCAAAGTTCTGCAACCGAAACTTACTAAATGCAGAATACAAATGTCTTCATACAATAAAAAAGAAAAAAAATAATAAAAAAATACAAAGAAATGTACAATATAACCTTCCTTAGCACAATCCAAATATAACATTTTAAAAGCATCAAGCTTCTGTCCATGGCTCAGAAATTTAAAAAATATTGTTACATTTTTCTTTTTTTTTTTTTTTTTGCAGTCTTTGGCCGGGGCTGGGTTAGAACACACCACCTCTGGCATATGGGGCCAGTGCCTTACTCCTTTGAGCCACAGGTGCTGCCCTGTTACCTTTTTCTTATTCAGTCATAAAAATTTGACTTGCTGAAGGCTCAGATGATCATTAGGATTTTTATCAATATTTTTAATTTTTATCCACTTTTTCAGACATAATTTTTGTTGCACATGTAATAGACTATGGTATAGTGTAAAGATAACTTTAATGTACACTAAGAAAACAAGCAACAACAACAAAAAAACAAAGTTCTGCAACCAGCTGCAATGATGCCACAACACTCAACCCCAAGGTGACACAATAAGACTTTCTCAAAAAAAAAAAGTAGTCTTCAAAACAATTAATGGTCAAAGGGGAAATTATTATGAAAATTATAAAAATTTAAAACAGAACAAAAATGACAATAGCATGTTTGAAAATTTTGTGGTATAAAGGTAAAGGTACAATGTCAAGAAATGTTATTACCCTTTCTGAATTAGAAAAAAAAATTAATGCACTATGTTTTGGACTCAGAGTTGAAAAAAGAATAGCACAAAAAATTGAAAAACTATCAAGAAAATATAAAGATTAGAGCAATAATAAATCTATTCAAAGACAAATATAGAGAGAATAAAGTGAACAAAATAATTTGAAAAAATTAAACAAATCACTGGCAATGTTAGTCAAGATACCATAGACCTGTATTTTTCAACTTTTTTTTTTTTATCTCACGGCACACTGGAACCTATAGTTAAACTTCCACAGCACATTTAAATTAGGTTAGTTTGAAAAAAGAGTGAAGGCTCAGTGCCTGTAGCACAGTGGTTATGGTGCCAGCCACGTGCACTGAGGGTGGTAGGTTCAAACCTGACCTAGGCCCGCTAAAACAACAATGACAACTGCAACAAAAAAATCTGGGTGCTTTGGTGGGGGCCTGTAGTCCCAGCTACTTGGGAGGCTGAGCCAAGAGAATCACTTAAGCCCAAGAGTTGGAAGTTGCTATTAGCTGTGACGCCATGGCACTCTACCAAGAGTGACATAGCGAGAGACTGTCTCAAAATAAATAATTAAATAAATAAAGAGTGAAAAAAAGAACATACTGTGCTTTGAACTTCTTTCAAAAATAATTTAATTAATTAATGATCTTTAAAAATTTTCATGGCACATCTAAGATCCTCTCACAGCACACCAGTGTACTATGGCATACCACCTGAAAATCACTGGTTTAGTAGAAGAGTGAGGACTGTGTGTAGATAATTATTTTGCTCTTATCTCTCTATTTTTTTATTTTATTATTATTATTATTTTGTTCAAAAGCTCTCTTATTTGAAGACATCTGGAGAGAATATTTTTCCTTTCAGAATGTTTGAATTTTTCTTTTTTTTTTTTGAAACAGTCTTTCTCTTTCTCCCTCTGTGTTGAGTGCTGACATCACAGCTCACAGCAACCTCAAACTCTTGGGCCTACGTGATTTTCTTGCCTCAGCCTCCCAAGTAGCTGGGACTACAGGCACCCGCCATAACGCCCAGCTATCTTTTTTTTTTTTTTTTTTTTGCAGTTGTCGTTGTTTAGCTGGCCCAGGCTGGGTTCGAACCCACTAGCCTCCGTGTATGTGGCTGGTGCCATAACCACTGCTACGGGTGCCCAGCCATGTTTGAATCTTTTGAAACCTGTTCAGGAAAGTACCAAGGAGGATAGGCATTGTGGAAAGAAATCCAATTTATGGTGCCAAAATAGGGTGTGGTCTGTTAGAAAGCACATGACTCGGATAAACCTTGATAAATGTTTATAATTTACAATGTTAGAAATGTTATGATTGTTCAGATCTTAATAGGTTGATTTCCTGTGTTGTCTGAACTATAGACTTCAAATGGTAAGTGCAATTTCATGTTGCTAGTACTCCTAGGCAGTAAGATGTGTGTGGTGCCAGTGGGCTTGTGTTTATAATGTATTCTCTGGAATTTCTACTCTAGAGAAGATACATATTAATAATCACCACTTAGTAATATGCACACAGGAGAGATAATTATATGATTCAGGAAGGTAGATGACTTATTCATAAATATTTATTTTTTATTTTATTTTATTTTTTTTTGAGACAGAGCCTCAAGCGGTCACCCTGGATAGAGTGCTGTGGCATCACAGCTCACAGCAACCTTCAATTCTGGGGTCAAGTGAGTCTCCTGCCTCCGCCTCCCAAGTAGCTGGGACCACAGGCATCCGCCACAATGCCTGGCCATTTTTTTGTTGCAGCCGTCGTCGTTTGATGGGTGTACGTGGCTGGCACCCTAGCCTGTTGAGCCACAGGCTCTGAGCCTCATAAATATTTATTAAGCCCTGTTATAGGTAAGGCCATGTTCTATCACCTGTGAGAGACAGAAAAAGGAACAACAGGGGCCTGGTGCCTATACTCAAAGAACATACAACGTGATAGAAAAGTTTCACAGCAGAAAGGCAGGGCCACTTAATACCTAAATCAGTTATAAAAGGTCAGTAACTCAATCATGGGAACACAACTTTTACCCACAGAAAATTTTCTCTAAATTGCTTAAAATCGGATTCTTTACTTCCATCTTTTAACCTTTCCCAATGGCAGGAAAGGCTCAAGACCCATTCCATCTCTATTGGAACAAATAGATTTTGTTTAACACTCAAATGCCTAGGTGGAATTTGGGTTCCTCTTCTTATAGTCCTGATTTTAAATGGACTACTTGAATCTGTATTAAATTAATTTAACTAACTGTCTCTGTTCTGAAGGTTCGGCTTTCTATATTATACCAGAGCTACTTATCTCTGTGTATTTTATCTTTTCTCTGCCCGAGACATATAAGTCAAAATGAATAATCATGTTCTGATTAATGTGTTTTTTGTGTGTCACACATTGATTTTATGAAGAACCATATCAAAGGTTTTTTCCCGGCTCAGCACCTGTAGCTCAAGTGGCTAGGGCGCCAGCCACCTATACCAGAGCTGGCGGGTTCAAATCCAGCCCAGGCCTGCCAGACAACAATGACAACTGCAACCAAAAGATAACTGCGTTGTGGCGGGCACCTGCAGTCCCAGCTGCTTGGGAGGCTGAGGCAGGAGAATCAATCACTTGAGCCCAAGAGTTGGAGGTTGCTGTGAGCTATGATGCCATAGCACTCTACTCAGGGCGACAGCTTGAGACTCTGTCTCAAAAAAAAAAAAAAAGATGTTTTCCTAGATCTTAGTTTCTCAGTACCAAGAACAGCTCTGATCCTAAGCAAAACATAAAAAAAAAAATTTTTTTTTTGAAGTTTTTGGCCAGGGCCAGGTTTGAACTTGCTATCTCTGGTATATGGGGCCAGCACCCTACTCCTTGAGCCACAGGCACCAACCAAAACATAGAAAAGTTTTTATCTTACAAACACTATGATTTGTATAAGTTAGGGCTTTTCTCTCTTTGTTCTGACTGCTGGAAAGCTCAATAAAAACCTACAGCCCACCTCAACCAACTACCATAACCTATATTTAATTAATTTTTTCTTATATTTTTGGAAATTATGTCAATTCCTATTTTTTGAAAAGTAGAATATGCAGACATTTTAGTCTCTAGCATTTTACTTATCCAAGGCATTTTAGAAAGTAGGTTTGTATTTCCCATCTAGGCTTGCTTTATTACTCCCACAAAATACCTCTAATTCTTACCAGTGATGATATTACACATTCAACCTTACTAATTCCTCTGGAAAGAAACGTTGGTTTTTTTTTTTCCCACTTTTTGGCCGGGGCTGAGTTTGAACCCACCACCTCTGGCATATGGGGCCGGTGCCCTACTCCTTTGAGCTACAGGTGCTGCCTGAAACCTTGGCATTTTTAAAGAAGAGAATTTCACATATAAATAGCTCAGGGCAGCCTGCCATATTAGAAAAATATTAGACCGGAAGACAAAAGAGACAAGTTTTAGTCTCATCACTACCACTTAATGAATAGTGTTTGACAAAGCATAGCCTCTCTCTGGGCCTTAATTCCTTATTGGAGTTGAACTTATCACCAAGTTACTCTGGCTATAATGTTTCATGAGTCTATTGAACATGCTATAGACGAGGAGGAGGTTACAAGATCAGGCTTCTGGCCTGGCTCACTACCTACATGCAGCATCCAGGCCATACAGAATCCATTTTGTGCTTTAGGAAAGGGATCCTGTGACAGCTAAATCAGGAGCTTGCTTAGTAAGGACAAAGTCCAAGTCCCAAGTGTTAAATGGCAACCAGCCACTCTGGCCAATGGCAAGTAGCCGAAGTGAAGAAAGCATGTTGTGAGGTCTGCTGCCCAGTGACAGACAAGACTCAACTATGAGGGATCTGGGGAAGCCCCAGGTGAAAGGAATATCTGAGTAACTTGTGTAACTGTGAGCCTTTGCCTCTGTCTGCATGCATTCCAAGACTAAGTATAAACCTGTGTCTATTCATTGTTCTCTATTGATGTTCCCTTAGATGTCTTGAAAAATTGTAAGTGAAATAAGTGTCTAAAGTAATGGTCCCATTGGTTTCTGCCATAAATTGAAGGGTGTCTTTCTATTAAGGGAAAAGAAAATGTATCCAAGAAGTTGATAAAAGCCGACCCTAGTAACTAATAAAAAAGGGAATTCTGTTTTTATTCCAGTTCCTAGCTGTCCTCCAAAGTAGCAGAGTTCTGTGCATGCACAGCTGTTTCTGGATAGCAGTTTTCTGATAGTCATCCCTGCCATTGTCCCAAATGATAGTAGGCTCTGAAAGGGGTTTGATGGTGTACCCAGAGAAGAAACCAGGAGAGGTTTATGCCAAGTTTAATGAAAGGGAACCAAGACCCACCTGGGCAAAGATGGCAACAGCATGGAGATGGTTTGGGGCTAGTTTTGTACTTGGCATAGGAAGAAGAAGATTCCACAGGTTCCTGAAAGATTTTGGTGGCTAGGGTCTTTCCAGTGGAACTCTTAGGGGAGGGCCAGTTAGACCTTTTGCTTTATGGTGCCAAAATAGGGTGTGGTCTGGCAGGGGAGAAGGGAAAAGAGTTTAGGACCCTAACAGGCTGGAATGCTAGGAAGGACTCCCCCCTCAGCTACACATGCTGCAAGTACCTCTGAAGAGGTACACACCCACAGCCTGCATGGAAGAAGCCTCCACAGTATCCCCAAAGACACAGTTGTAGGGAAGGAAAAAATTTCGTTTTTAGGGTTTCTGGCTGGACCTGAAGATTAAATTAACAAAACAGATTGACGGGAAGGAGAAAGCAAGAATTTTCTATGTATGAGTCTGCACAAGAAATGAAGGCCCAGAGAAATAGCAAAAAGTAAATTCTTAAATACCAGTTTGAGCAAAGAGAATTGTAGAAAAGTAGCTAAAATACATATAAGGAAAGACTACAGGAAAATAAGAGTTATTTTTATTTTTATTTTTTTAGAGAGAGAGTCTTACTTTATTACCCTCGGTAGAGTGCTGTGGTATCACTGCCGACAGCAACCTCCAACTCCTGGGCTTAGGTGATTCTCTTGCCTCAGCCTCCTGAGTAGCTGGGACTACAGGCACCCGCCACAACACTTGGCTATTTTTTTGTTGCAGTTTGGCTGGGGCTGGGTTAGAACCTACCACCCTTGGTATATGGGGCCAGTTCCCTACCCACTGAGCCACAGGCACTGCCTGAAAATAAGAGTTATTTTAACAGAGTTTGTACACAAATTTCTCAGCCTCAACTGTCCATCTCCGGTGATAAGAATGTTTCTTTCTGGGTGGGCGCCTATAGTCCCAGCTACTTGGGAGGCTGAGGCAAGAATCACCTAAACCCAGGAGTTGGAGGTTGCTGTGAGCTGTGTGATGTCATGGCACTCTACTGAGGGCAATAAAGTGAGACTCTGTCTCTACAAAAAAAAAAAAAAAGAGAGAGAGAGAGAGAGAGAGAGAGAATGTTTCTTTCCTCCTGGCATAGGAAGGGTATTTTTCACATGGAGTTTTATCTCCCAAGAAAAGGGGAGTCAGAGCCCCGTTTGACCTGCTGTTTTTCAAGTACATTTAGCTCAAAATAATCCTGTGCCAATGGGCTATATTCTGGGGTTGTATTCCACTATCCTTCAACAGTGTTACTTTTTTTTCCAGATGAACATGCAGGTACACACAATTAGGTTACATTGTTTGCATGTGTAAAGTGCCTGTGGCAGTCATTTCCTTCACCCATGAAGTGTGCCATACCCACCTGCACTGTTCCTATTGTGCGGGAACTTGCCAATCCCTCTCCCATCTTCTTGAATTTAACTGAGTTTTTCTCTCAGTTGAGCACGTAGTTGTTAATCTACTGGTTTCAATTTAGTACTGAGGACATGTGATGCTTGTTTTTACATTCCTATAATACTTAGGAGAGTGTTCTCTAAATCCATCCAGGTTATTACAAAAAAGTACAAAATTTCCGTCTTTTTATGGCTGAATAGTATTCCGTGGTATACATATACCACAGTTTATTAGGTTCATTCATGTGTTGCTTTTGATTCACTTCTTTGGTATGAAGGATTCCAGTGGCTTCCATTTAACCCTTCTTACCATAACAATTCCAATTCCTCAGTTCCTCAAGAAGTATTATCTATTTGGAGACTATGTGCCTAGTATCATGTATACCAAAGATAAGGCTGCTATCCTTACAAGACATACAAAGTCACTGGCAATCAACTCAAAATGTAGTGAATATTCCAATATTTTGGGAAAACTAACAATTTCCCTGGACATAGTTTATTCTTGCCCTTCCAAGAGACTTACAGATCCAGATGAAATTAGTTTTAAAAAGGGATTTTTTTAGTCTAGAAAATCTCTGAAGTTCAATATAGCAGCCAGATGCAGTGGCTCACACCTATAATCCTAGCACTCTGGGAGGCCTAGGTAGGTGGATCGCTTGAGCTCAGGAGTTTGAAACCAATTTGAGCATGAGTGAGACTCTTGCTCTCCTAAAAATAAAAAAAAAAGGCTTGGTGAGTAGGGCGCCAGCCACATACAATGAGGCTGGCGGCCTTTGAGCCTGGCCCCTACCTGCTAAACAATGGCAACTGCAACGAAAAATAGCCGGGCATTGTGGCGGGTGCCTGTAGTCCTAGCTACTTGGGAGGCTGAGGCAAGAGAATTACTTAAGCCCAAGAGTTGGAGGTTGCTGTGAGCTGTGACGCATGGTACTCTACCCAGGGCAATAGAATGAGAATCTGTCTCAAAACAAACAAACAAACAAAAAAACCAAAAACCTGAGGCAAGAAGATTGCTTGAAGGCAAGAGTTTGAGGTTGCTGTGAGCCATGACACTCTACCAAAGGCGGCAAAGTGAGACTCTAAAGAAAATAAAAATAAAAATAAATAAATAAGTGAAGTTCGATATAACTATGGTCAATCAGAGACTAAAGAACCATTATAAAGATAAAGATAAGCAAGCTTGGAGATCCTTGGAAATCAATTAGTCTTACTTTCAATTAGCATGTTTTAATCAAAAGTATGAAATCAGTCAGGTATTCGTTAAGAATTTCTAGAATGCACCCAAATGCCAAGTAACCACTAACATGCTGTTTACTACTATGAAGACTGCTTGCTTTGAGATAGAAGGCACAAAATAATGTAATGAAGAATAATAAGATACATGTATTTAAAATCTAAAAAATAAAAAAAATAAAAAAAAGTGATAGAAGGCTCAAAATAATATTATCAGCTATAAAATAAACTTTATTCCACTGCCTCTGCTCTCTAAAGAAAAATCTTATTTTTTCCCATAAGAAACTCACTAAATTAAATGAATATTAATTAAAGAAATGATAGTGCAAGTAAAACGGGGGGAAGATAACCTCTTACATAGGAAATCCATGAAAGAATCAATCATCATAAGAGAAGAATCATTTTCTGAGCAGCCCCACTACCATGAATGATATTTTCATGAGTTTGGGCCATCTTCTCCAATGGATACTAAGGTCCTATTACAGGTTTCAATCAACCAACTTCTACTCCAGCTTGAAGGACTGCTGCAAATTGCTGAAATCCCTCCTTAGTTGAAGAAAAGAGAGCAACTCCAATTATACTACACTCCTTTGCCTTTGTGTCCATGGGTTTATTTCAATAGTTCCCCTGTTGCCAACAACCATTACTCATCCTCCACATGATGGAAGATCCACATCCTTGCTAAGATTTATATTAGATAACATTTCAATAGCCACATCAATTCCTTTCTTGCCAACAGATTTCTTAATTTTATTGATATAATTAACTTCTCTGTGATTAAGAGCTCATGGGCTCCATTTTGCAAAACAAGCTTTCGTGCCTCCTCAGTACCAGCTGTGCCCCCAAACCTTTAAGCCGTAAGCTCTTGCACTGTAGCCTGCTGCTATTCCAGCTCCTCTACTGGCCCCCGAACCAGAGCAGTTTTCACATGTGCACTGTGGATCAGAGCTCAATAACCCGTAACATGTGAGATTCCAATGGCAGCTCCTTGCTTAAAGTCCGGTTTTCAGGCAGTTTGTAAATAGTGAGAGGGAGGCTGAGGAGGGTGGATAGCCTGAGCTCTCTACCAAGGGTGACAAAGTAAGACTCTATCTCAAAAAAAAGTTCTTTTATGCTTATTTCATTAAGTATAATGCTGTCAAGATTCACTCATGTCATACCATGTATTAGAACTTCATTCTTTTCTTTTCTTTTTTTTTGAGACAGTCTCAAGCTGTCACCCTCGGTAGAGTGCGATGGTGTCACAGCTCACAGCAACCTTAAACCCTTGGGCTTAAGTGATTCTCTTGCCTCAGCTTCCCAAGTAGCTGGGACTACAGGTGCCTGCCACAATGCCTGGCTTTGTTGTTGTTGTTGTTGCAGTTGTCA
This sequence comes from Perodicticus potto, assembly GCA_963574655.1. Classification (NCBI taxonomy): domain Eukaryota; kingdom Metazoa; phylum Chordata; class Mammalia; order Primates; family Lorisidae; genus Perodicticus; species Perodicticus potto. Next base: position 13,381 of record CAUYRH010048449.1, on the reverse strand, counting down.
TTGTTGTTTTAGCTGGCCCAGGTCGGGTTCAAACCTGTCAGCCTCGGTGTATGTGGCTGGTGCCCTACTCATTGAGCTAAGGGGACTGCCAGAATGTTATTCCTTTTTTTTTTTTTTTTTTTTTTCAGTTTTTGGCCGGGGCTAGGTTTGAACCTGTTACCTTCAGCATATGGGGCCGGCGCCCTACTCCTTTGAGCCACAGGCACTGCCCAGAACGTTATTCCTTTTTAAGTGGAATAATATTCATCATAGTTTATCCAATCATCTGTCAATAGATGGACACTTGGATTAATTTCACCTTTTGGCCCTTGTAGATAATGCTAATATGAACAAATATCTATTTGAGTCCTGAGGTGTTCTTTCTTTCTTTTTTTTAAATAGAAGCTACTGTTGGTATGGGTAAAGGACTTCATTTGAAAGGGGAGATTAATTATTAGTGTCATAGAAAAAGGCCCTGCCTGGAGGCTCATGTCTGTAATTCCAGCACTCTTTGAGGTATAGGCAGGTCAGGAGTTCCAGACCAGCCTGAGCAAGAGTGAAACCCCTATCTCTACTAAAAATATAAAAATTAGCTGGGCATGGTGGCATGTGCCTGTACTCCCATCTACTCAAGAGGCTGAGGCAGAAGATTGCTTGAGCCCAGGAGTTTGAGGTTGCTGTGAGATACGATCATGCCACTGTGCTCTAACCTGGTGTGATAGAGAATGAATGAATGCATAAATAAACAAATGTTAGACAAAGAGAACTGCATAAGCACAGGTTCAGAGGCAGAAAGCAAGCTATTTGGGGTGGCCGAAGCTCAGAGTATCTGTAAGGAGCAGCAGTGCTGCTAGAAAGGCAGGCTGGCCCAGATTTGAAGATCCAAGAACATAGCCACAGACTTATAGGTGCCTGTTTTGAAAAACACTGCCGAATAACCAATACCAACATTACATATGAAGAGATAAATAGTTAAAAACATCAAGAATAAATAAATGTCATTCAAAATAAAATAATCTTCACTTCCACTGCATGCTCCTGAGCAATTAATGTAAATCCTGCTTGGTCATGATGTATAATTATTATTATTTTTTGAGACAGAGCCTCAAGCTGTCACCCTGGGTAGAGTGCAGTGACATCACAGCTCACAGCAACCTCCAATTCCTGGGCTCGAGCGAGTCTCTTGCCTCTGTCTCCCAAGTAGCTGGGACTACAGGCACCTGCCACAACGCCCGGCCATTTTTTGGTTGCAGCCATCATTGTTGTTTAGTGGGCCTGGGATTCGAACCCGCCAGCTCAGCTGTACTTGGCTGGCGCCTTAGCCCGTTGAGCCACAGGCGCCGAGCCCGTGATGTATAATTATTGATATATACTGCTGGATTCAATTTGCCGATATATTTTTTGAGAATTTTTGTACATATCATAACAGATTTTAGTCTGTAGTTTTTTGCTTGTGCTATTATATCTTTGACCGGCTTTAGTGCTAACATAATGCTGGCCATATGGAATGAGTTAGTAGGTATTCCCTCTTCTTTAATTGTTTGGGAATTGTTGCTAGTTCTTTATATGTTTCGTAGAATTCATCAGTGAAGCTGTTTAGTTTGGTGTGGCTGCCATAACAAAGGACCCTAGACTTGGTGGTTTAAATAATAGAAATGCATTCATTTTCTCACAATTCTGGAGAAATCTGAGATCAAGGAATTTGCAGGGTTGGTTTCTTCTGAGGCCTCTCTCCTTGGGTTGTAGATGGCTGTTCTCTCCCTGTGTCTTCACATGGTTTTCTCCACTCCCCTCCATGTGTACCTGTGTCCTGAACTCCTGTTCTCATGAGAACACCATTCATATTGGGTGAAGGGGTCACCTAATAACCTCACTTTGATTCATTTATCTTGTTAATGACCCTAACTCCTAAAGTCTGAGGTACTGAGGGTTAGGCTTCAACATACAAATTTTAAGGTATACAATTTAGCCCATAATAGAAGCCATCTGGTTCTGAGCTTTTCCATTTTAGGAAGTTTAAATTTTTTTTTTTGAGACAGAACATCAAGCTGTCTGAGAATGCTGTGGTGTCATAGCTTACAGCAACCTCCAACTCTTGGGCTCAAGCGATCCTTTTGACTCAGTTTTTCTATTTTTAATAGAGATAGGATCTCACTCTTTGCTCAGGCTGGTTTTGAACCCATGAGCTAAGCTATCCACTTGCCTCAGTCTCCCAGAGTGGTAGGATTACAGGTGTGAGCCACTGTGCCCAGCCTAAATTTTTATTTTATTGTGGTAAAATATATATAACATAAAATCTTTCATTTTGAAGTACTCAGTTTAGTAGTATTAAGTACAGTGCAGTATTGTGCAACCAATCTCTGGAACTTATTTCTTTTTTTTTTTTGTAGAGACAGAGTCTCACTTTATCACCCATGGTAGAGTGCCGTGGCATCACACAGCTCACAGCAACCTCCAACTCCCAGGCTTAGGCGATTCTCTTGCCTCAGCCTTCCAAGTAGCTGGGACTACGGGTGCCTGCCACAACGCCCAGCTATTTTTCTGTTTTGCAGTTCGGCCAAGGCTGGGTTTGAACCCGCCACCTTAGGCATATGGGGCCGGCGCCCTGCTCAATGAGCCATAGGCGCCACCCTGGAACTTATTTCTTAAAGCAAAGCTGAAGCTCTCTATCCCTTGAACAACTCCTCATCCCCTACCTCAACCACTCAAAACCCCATTCTACTTACATGGAAGCGTGTGTCAGAATTTCTTTCATTTTAAGTCTGAGAAATATTCCATGGTACGTATATGTTATATTTTGTTTATATAGATAAATCTGTCAATGAATCTGCATTTGGGTTGCATCTACCATTTGGCTATTGTGAATAATGCTGCTATGAAGATAGGTATTCAAATATCTCTTTGAGGGTGGCGCCTGTGGCTCAAAGGAGTGGGGCACTGGCCCCATATGCCAGAGGTGGTGGGTTCAAACCCAGCCCTGGCCAAAAAAAAAAAAAAAGCAAATATCTCTTTGAGATCTTGCTTTCAATTCTTTTGGTTATGTACTCAAAAGGAATTGTGGGATCACAGGTCACATGATAATCCTATTTTAATGTTTTTGGAAACTACCCTTATGAATCTTGCTTTTTTTATCTTTTGCATTTCTGATGCTTTGACAGCTGAGCCCTTCCTGATGCTGGAGGGACTACCCCTCCCCAGGTTAGCTAATGCCTAGAGACAAGAAAGAACTCACCTGCAAGTGCGCCTTTTACATGCAAACTCATCAAATTAAAGCCCGCACCTCAATCTCTTCTTTTAACAGGTTCTCCCTCTCCTGGCCACTATTGCCCTGCCTTACCCCAGGGCTAGATACTACCCCAAGAGGGCCAGACCTTATGCCCCAGAGTCTGCTGAAATTATTCTAACTAACCAACCCCAAACCTGCTTACCTGCCTGTTCCTTCCTGTGGAAATCACAATAAAGGCTCTTGTCTACATTTTCCCCTCCCTCCTTCTGCCCCTTGACCAACCTTGGTGTTTCCCTGCATAGCTTCTCTGTGAAGTGGCATTGTGTGCCCCCTTCTTTTGGGAACTGTGAATAACAAACTGTCTTTTCAATGGTAATTGTCTCTTGATCTGTTGGCCTCATCACATCAACAAAACTTATATTTTAAAACACTGCCATGCTGTTTTCCATGGCTGCTGCATCATTTTATAGTCCCAACAACAGTGCACAAGGATTCCAATTTTTCCACATCCTCACCAATATCTGTTATTTTCTGTTTTTTTTTTTAAGAGTAGCCTAGCTAATATGTGTGAGATGACATCTCATTGTAGTTTTTATATGAATTTTCTTTCTTTCTTTTTTTTTTTTTTTAAGAGACAGGGTCTCACTATGTTGTCCAGGCTGGAGTGCAGTGGATATTTACAGGCGCAATCCCACTACTGATTAGCACAGGAGCTTTGACCTGCTCTGTTTCTGACCTGGGCTGGTTCACCTCTCCTTAGGCAACCTGGAGGTCCCCAGCTCCCAGGAGGTCACCATGTTGATGCCGAACTTAGTGCGGACACCTATTGGCATAGCACACTACAGCCCAGAACTCCTGGACTCAAGCAATCCTTCTGTCTCAGCCTCCCGAGTAGCTGGGACTACAGGCACGTGTCACTGCGCCTGGCTCAATTTCGTAATGATTAGAAATGTTGAGCATCTTTTCATATGTGTATTAGCCATTCATTTATCTTTTTTGAGAAGTATCTGTTTGACCCCTTACTCCCTCCTGACCCATTCTTTTAGAGATGGAATCTTGCTATGTTGTCCAGGCTGGAGTGCAATGGCCATTCACGGGCATGATCATGGTGCACCCTTGATCTCCTGGGCTTAAGTGATTCTCCTGCCTTAGCCTTCCAAAGTAGCTGTTGCATCCCCCCTCTGTCCCAATGGGCTCTTTTGCCCATTTTATTTATCTATTTTTTGAGACAGGGTCTTGTTCTGTCACCCAAGCTAGAGTATAGTGGCATGATAACAGTTCAATGTCACCTTGAATGCTTCCTGAGCTCAAGCAATCCTCTTGTTGTAGCCTCTTGGGTAGCTAGAACTATAGATGTGCACCACATCTGACTAATGTTTTAAATTTTTTGTAGAGATGGGTCTTGCTATCTTCCCAGGCTGGTCTTGAACTCTTGGCCTCCATCAATCCTCTCACTTCAGCCTCCCAAAGTGTGGGGATTATAAGTGTGAACCATCACACCCAGTTTCTTTTGCCCATTTATTATTTGGTTTTTTGTAGTTGAGTCTCAGAAGATCTTTATGTAGTCTGGATATTAACCTCTTTTCAGATATATGATTCACAAATATTTTCTCACATTCTGTTGTTGCCCTTTTCATTATGTGCCCTTGGGTACATAGAAGTTTTAAACTTTTTATGTAGTCCAATTTATCTATGATACCTTTTGTTGCCTGTGTTTATTGGAGTCATAACCAAGAAATCATTGCCAAATCAGATAGCATAAAAATTTTCCTTTATGGGTGGCGCCTGTGGCTCAGTGAGTAGGGTGCTGGCCCCATATACTGAGGGTGGTGGGTTCAAACATGGTGATGGCCAAACTGCAAGAACAACAAAAAAATAGCCAGGCATTGTGGTGGGTGCCTGTAGTCCCAGCTACTCAGGGAGTCTGAGGTAAGAGGATCGCCTAAGCCCAAGAGCTGGAAGTTGCTGTGAGCTGTGATGCCATGGTACTCTACCAAGGATGACAAAGTGAGACTCTGTCTCTTTAAAAAAAAAAAATCCTTTAATTTTTTCTAAGCATTTTATAATTTTAGTTCTTAAATTTAGATTTTAATCCACTTAATTTTTGCATAAGGTCTAAAGTAATGTAAAAGTCAAATTTCATTCCTTTCTGTGTGGCTATCTGGTTTTCCCAGAACAATTTGTTGAAAACACTATCTTTTCCATACTGAATGGTCTTAGTACCCTTGTCAAAAATCAATTGATATAGGCCAGGAGCAATGGCTGTGAAAGTAAGTATGTATATATTTATAATTATTATATATTTTTGCCACATTGAGTCATTTATCATGTATCTCTTGAAGATGGGGATGTATTCTGATAAATAGTTTGTTAATTAATTTTAACATTCTACAAACATACATTATGCTCACATATACCTGGATGGTTTAGCTTACTATACACCTAGGCTATATTGTATAGCCTATTGATCTGACCATTGTTCTACATGTTGTCCATTATTGACTGAAATATTTTTATGTGGTGCATGGCTGTATAATCTCCTTCTTTGTCTTTGACCTAAAGTCTATTTGGATTAATATTAGTATTGATGTAGCTACCCAGGTTCTCTTTTGGTTACTATTACATGGAATATCTTCTTCCATATTTTCACCATTTACCTATTGTGTCTATGGATCTAAAATGAGTGTCTTATAGGTAGCATATATTTAGATGATTTTTTCCTAAAATACAGTTTGCCAATCTCTGTCATTTAATTGGAGAATTTAAGCCAGTTACATTTCAAATAATTACTGATAATGAAGGACTAACTTGTGCCATTTTGCTATTAGTTTTTTTAATCACATATATATATATATGTATATATATATATATATATATTTTTTTTTTTTTTTGTACGAAAGGTCTTTATTGGCGGGGGATGCTGCACAGCAGCGTTAAGGAGGAGAGGGAAAAGAGGGAGAGAGAGAGAAGGAGAGAAACGGGGGAAGAGAGGAGAGGAGAGAAGGTAGAGACAGGAGGGGAGAGAGAGAGAGAGACACGAGGACACACGGGGGGAGAGAGAGAAGAGCTAATCACATATATTTTTATTCCTCACTGTTCTCACTACTGCCTCCTTTTGTGTTTAATCAATTTTTTTCTAGTTTATCATTTGATTCCTTTCTCATTTCTTTTTTGATAAATTTTATTTATTTTCTCAATGTTACCCTCAGGATTATAGTTAATGCCTTAATTTATAACAATCTAATTTGAATTAATACCAGTTTAGATGTAATAATGTACAAAAATTCTCATCCTGTACCATCCTGTTCCCTTCTTTTATGTTGTTATTGTCACAAATTAAATCTTTATGGATTGTATCCCCTTTCCTCCAGCACCACCCCACCACAGCCTGTTGCATGTCTCCCCCAGGACGCTGGGCCTGGAGCTGGCCCTGTGCATGCATGGGCACAGGAATGCTCTGCATCCCCACCACTGCTTGGTGCTATTGCATAATGAAATTATGATTCTAGGTCAATCATATATGTGTATAGTATGAATTTTATATCAGGACAATAAATGGAAAGTTAAAATATTTGTATGATGATTTTCCACTGTTGGTTCATTGATTGTAACAAACTTACTACTCTGATGTGAGGTATTGACAGTGGGGGAGGCTGTCTGGGGGCAAGGGAGTATATAGGAACTCTTTGTACTAACTGATTAATTTTACTGTGAACCAAAACTGCTGTAGTAGACTTTCTTTTTTTTTTTTTTGTTTGAGACAGAGACTCAATCTTTCACTATGGATAGAGTGCTGTGGCATCACAGCTCACAGCAACCTCCAGTTCCTGGGCTCAAGCGAGTCTCTTGCCTCTGCCTCCCAAGTAGCTGGGACTGCAGGCGCCCGCCACAACGCCCGGCCATTTTTTAGTTGCAGTCATCATTGTTGTTTGGCGAGCCCGGGCTGGATTTGAACCCGCCAGCTCAGGTGTACGTGGCTGGCGCCTTAGCCCGCTGAGCCACAGGTGCCGAGCCTGTAGTAGACTTTCTTGTGAGAATTTTGCTGAATGCATCTCTGTGGTAGGTATTCTGTGATGTATTCCCTTTACCCTATATGTCCTGAATACTGGTTTTTAGACCTAGAGGTACAACTTTGTTTTCTGTAAAGACTGCTTGGATAGTGGTATTTTGTACAAGAGGCACATCATGCTCAGTTGTCTCTATGATCATTAAGACTGATGATTGGCATCAGGTGTAGTCAGCCTAGTTGATACTTTATAAAGCTCCCCATTTGCTTTTCACCTAATGGTTTAATATACATTGCTCATCATTCTTTGATTCTTTATTTCACTAAGAGTTTATTGCCTTAATTTTTTATTTCACTAAGAGTTATATTTTCCAAAACAAAAACAATCAGTGAGAAGAGTGGAATCAATTTACATTTTTACAACTCTCTTTAGTGCCTGACTTAATAGAAGAAAGCTACATTTTCATAGCTATCTCTGCATTAAATATTTTGTAAAATCACGTGTCATGCAGCTTCTGAATAACTGAGACTCCAGTCAGAGGGAATGACAATAAAAAGCCAAATAAAGTCTTAGTATTATAAAAATAGTAATATAATAGTAATATAAAAATAATCCTTTCACCTTGAGGATTCCTTAAAGGAAGTAGATTACCAGGGATACTAGGACCATATTTTAAGAATCAGTAAGGTAAAGGATCGCAGTTCATTAAGTATACTTTGCTATTATTCCAGAGAATAATTTTTGGTATAAAGAGTCAGTAAATGTTTACTGGTAATGATAATAGATTTTAACATGTTTTTTTTTCTTTCTTTCTTTCTTTTTTTTTTTTTTTGAGACAGAGTCTCAAGCTGTCAGCCTGGGTAGAGTGTCATGATGTCACAGCTCACAACAACCTCAAACTCTTGGGCTTAAGTGATTTTCTTGCTTCAGCGTCCCAGGTAGCTGAGACTACAGGCGTCGCCACAATGCCCGGCTATTTTTTGGTTCTGGTTGTCATTGTTGTTTGGCAGGCCTGGGCTAGATTCGAACCTGCCTGCTTCAGTGTGTGTGGTTGGCGCCCTAGCCACTTGAGCTACAGGCGCCGAGCCTTAACATATGTTTTTAATATGATAAACTTTAATGATCACTGTGGTAATTTCTGGATTTCATGTTTATATTGTTTCTTTTTCTTTGAGATCAACATCTTACAATTTATAATACACTCACATTTACACGCCAATTTCATGTTTACAAGTACAAAAGGCAAAGAACTGCAAAGAAGTTAGGCAATAGCATCTTCAACTACATTCAATAATATTAATACTGTTGTCCCATTCCCCATTTTCTAAATCCAGAGGAAATGGTAAATGCCACCCCATTCATGGACTCCACTTTTAGAAGTTGGAGACTATGTGTAGTTCCACACAGGTCTGGGTTTCTACAGAGTTGAACTGAGATTCCATCGTGTTCTAGGCCAGATCAGTCAGAAGAAAGTTGTCCATTGCTGGTGAAGAACAAGCTCCCCAGGGTTTCAAAACCAGAATCATGGTCTATGTTTCTGTGCTGTTCGACTGAACCTTACTTTCCAGAGCGGGTAGGGTTTTAGCAGTGCAAATTCCTTCAGTTTGGGTTTTTGTGTCAGATGAGTCACTACTCATGGAAAAACTGGAATGTTGCAGAATATTCCCCAGAGGCAGATGAGGGCTACTGTCTAAAAAGAGGTTTAAGTCTGTCTGTATTCATGTGTCAAACATCTCAAGGCCTAAGAAGCTAGAATTTCCCCTACATCTATAGGATTGAGCAGAGGTGTCTGTGAGTAAGAAGTCAGTTTGGGTCTCTATGTCCAGAGATTCCAAGACTGGTTCAGTGTTCACGGTGCTAAGTTCACTCTCTTCAGTTTGAGTCTGGATATTTGAGGCTGAAAAGAACTCTTCAATGTCAAAATCTATTCCGGGATTCTGAACTGGGCCAGATGGGAGCTGGGTGTCAGATCCAGGATTCGTGTCAGACAAAAGGCTACGATTATCCAACGTCTGACCAGGCAGATTACTTGACAAGATGTTTTCTAAATCACTTAATAGCTCCATGGTTTGGGTGTGATTATCTGTCATATTCTGTGAAGGAAGCATACTGTTCTGTGCGCTGAAGTTGATAATTGGTGCAGATTTCTCAACATCTTGATTTAAAGTCTTAGGGTCATTCTGATGCAACAAACTGGGTTACAGTCTCTGCTAACGTGCTGCTTATGATATTGTCTGTAGCAACATTATAGGATGAATGAACACTCTCAAAAATGTCTCCGCACATTCCAGCTTGGTCCATCTGTATGTGGTCATCTGTCGGACTCTGCATCCCACTGGTTTGAGTTCCTCTGGAGACCCCACCTGATTGGAAAAAAGTGTCTATAAATGCATCGGTCTGAGCAGCAATGGATGAAGTTACCTTAGAGCTGGGCAAAAATGTCTGAGTGTCAACACTAATGGGAAGAGACACTTGAGAATCAAAAGACAAGTCAGTCTGGGAACAAGACGACAAAGAGAAATCCGCACTAGCCCACTGCATAGAAGGTATAAAGTTTTGTGAGGCATAAGACAGATCTGTTTGTACACTGATCGAAGAAATGCTGTTCTTTTGACATGTGTTCCCTAATTCTTGTAAAGAATTAGATGGACTTTTACCTAAGTTCACTTGAACACCTGTACTAACTGGCTCAATTTTGGAAAGAGGTAGGCTCTCCTTAAGAGAGTAAGCCTCTGAATCTAGGCTGAGGATCAGGGTCCCTACTGACAAGGGCACTAAGTGCACAGTCCCTGTCGCAGAGCCCTGATAGACACCTAACACCACAGGCTGGGCCTAGGAGTCGGCTGTAGGCACAAAGACAGGCATGGGAGAAAACTGCATCACAGGTAGTTTAACCAAAGCCACTTTGGGCTTTGGTAAAAGCAACTTTTGAGGATATCTTGGAGGTGCTGTAAGCATCTGCTTCCTTGCATTCAAGCCACAAGAATCTTCAAAAGGAGCCACTAGCTTTATTTCTGAAGCTTCTAGTTCTTGAGTGTCTGGTTTAGGGATTGGTTGGTTGCTCAGTGATTCAATGGTCTTATTGGACAATTTCTGGTTTTGCAGGCAGTTTTCCATTTTCCTTTTCTTACTGGGTGGGTCCCTGAAAACAATGTCAAAGCAAAAAGAAAAACAATCTTAAAATGCAGATGTCTTTGACTGTGACATCGTATTTCACTTACTCAGAAAGGCCATTTCCCACATTCCATCAGAGAAGATAAATTCCTTCTTTTGCAACTCTGGGAATTGGGCCCATTATGGTAGGTGGATGTTCAGAAACATGCAAACAGGGAAGGAGGAAGTACACCTTATTTTTTGGTTAAGCTCTAAGTACTAGAACTCAGATTTTTAAGAAAAGGGAAGATTTACATAATGCAAGTTTTATCATTTCTAAACCAGGAAGCTATTATACTAAATATAACTTTGACCTTTAAAATGAAGTACAGTTTCATGATAAAATTTACTCTTCAGCAATCTGATATCCCTCTGATAGAAAATGCTGGAAGTTGAGACTTTCTTTTTTTTGAGATAGAGTCTCACTATGTGGCCCTGGGTAGAGTGCTGTGGCGTCACAGCTCACAGCAACCTCCAACTCTTGGGCTTAAGTGATTCTCTTGCCTCAGCCTCCCAAGTAGCCGGGACTACAGGTGCCCGCCACAATGCCTGGCTATTTTTGGTTGCAGTTGTCATTGTTATCTAGCTGGCCTGGGTTGGGCTCGAACCCACCAGCCTTCGTGCATGTGGCCAGCACCGTAACCACTGTGCTACGGGCGCCAACCCAGGAAGTTGAGACTTTCAAATGGGAATAACATGGGAGCCTGAAAAAAGGGTGGCAGAAACAAAGAACTGGGTCAAGACTTCAGGCCCAGATGTGGGTCCTCTGCTAGTCCTGCTGCCATTTCCAGCAGTTCCCTTCTTCTCTGTCCCATATTTTTTTCCTGATTCTTGTTTTCTCCCAGCACTACAGGCCCTCTGGATGTTTCATTTGAAACTCTCCCCACAGCTCCCTACTTGTGTGCCATCAGTTCTTTCCCTTCACCTGTGTTCTGCCGGGATCTCATGGCCAGTTCGGTAGATGTGGGACTGCAGTGCGGTCCTGCTAGCGTAGGGACAGCCACACGTGCACTGGAAGGTCTTGCCGCAGTCCTCCGCGTGCCTCTTCAAGTCCCACTCGGTGCCGTATGAGTTGCTGCACTTACTACACTTATGCTTCTTCTCGGCGTGCATTTTCATAAAGTGCTGGGAAGGACACAGAGGGCACATGAGAGACAGCAACTATTCACATCTCAAAACCATCGACTAGCCCCTTCACACTGATTTTACCGGTGTAAAATACAGCAGTCCCAGTCAGGAGAATTCAAAAGTAGGCAGACTGCACTCTACCATACGCCCCTTCACCCGTCACTTTTCCTCTGTGAAAACGGAGGAGACTTTAGAAGACAATCTGTGGTATCCAGCACTTAGACCTTGAACTACAAATTAGTGCTGGAAGGCAGGAAAAAAACATGTTTGCAATGCTCATCTCAGGACACCTCCAGCAGGGCTTCAGGGCAGATTTCAGACGTCAGTATCTCCCAGTGCTGGGCCACCTCTTCCCTGTCCCTGGGCCTTCCCTCCTCTGGAGATGCCCCAACACTCCTCCTGGATTCCTCTCACCCACTGGGAGAACAGCTCCTTAGTGCCTTCGTGCTCTGTCCTTGGAAATGACTCAGCCGAGAGATCGGCAAGCACGAGTTTTCTCTTTCTTGCTGAGCTAGTCTACTCTTTCTCTCTGAAGCCCTATTCCCTCCAGAACAGCCCCTACTCGCCCTGCACCACACTCAGGTCTTCACCAGTGAGCAGATGCTTGGCCTCTGCTCTCACAGGCAGCGTTCTACTCAGTTCCGGACGTGTGGTCACTAATTCACTCATTAGCAGGCACATTAGGTTCCTATCGTCTGTATTTCTACCTCAGAGAAGGATACTTAAAAGTAAATACCTGTTTTACGAGAGAAAATTGAGAAAATGGTCTGTCAGGGCCTCTGGGGCATCCTTCAATTGGGCAACAGTAGAATTTCGGCACGGTTTTCAAATCTTTTCTTATTGTTGGATTTACTATGCCGTCCTGCGAAAGGAAAACTACTTTAAATGATTCTTTTCAAAAACCCAATAAAACAGGCTAGGCCGGAAACAAGGAATGACTGAAATGGGCACATTTTATGAAATTCTTTTAATAAACCTAGTTTTTCCATCTAGTATTATCAGTAAGAAAGATAGGAGTATGTTTGAGTAGATTAAATGAAATGTGGAGAAAATACTAAGACTCTAAAATCTTTTATTCATTTGACTATTATCAAGTTCTTTTTAGTCACTTTATACCCCTTATCTATTCTTAAGTTGTCAAATGCTCCCAAAAACCTGCTGATTAGATTACTACAAAATTCATGCTCACTTCTAACTCATCTTCAGTGATGCTTGGTGATCCTTTTATTACCCCTGCGTGGCCCAGAGTACATGCTTCAGTTCCTCGGAATGCCTTTTACCATCTCCCAGCCTTTCCTTTCTCACTGCCCCTTAGGGCAAATCCTCCTGACTCTTTGTTTGGATTCTGTCATTATCCTCTTACCTAACTTTTAATCCCTTTTTTACTCACACTTTATCAGATTCATCTTTGATTGTGTCATTACTACACTCCAGCATTTTCTTTTTCTTCCATTTAAAAATTTTTTTTGTAGAGACAGGCTGTTGTCCAGGCTGGTCCTAAACTGAGTGATCCTCCCTTCTCAGCCTCCCAAAGTAGGAGGATAATAGGTATGAGCCATGGCGCGTAGACCACCTCTCATTATTCCATTATCCCTAATGGAACTCCTTATAATTCCCCAAACCTCTTTATGGGCAAGGATTTATTGTATCTTCTGTTGCCTGTGAGAGTGTTTTGAATAGCATAAATGTTTAATAAGACTTGTGGCATTAAAAAAAGTTTTTTCTGGCTCAGCGCCTGTGGCTCAACGGGCTAAGGCGCCAGCCATGTACACCTGAGCTGGCAGGTTCGAATCCAGCCTGGGCCGGCTAAACAACAATGATGGCTGCAACCAAAAAATGGCCGGGCGTTGTGGCGGGCGCCTGTAGTCCCAGCTACTTGGGAGGCGGA
>CAUYRH010048448.1:0-19670 GCA_963574655.1 Perodicticus potto | reverse complement strand
TTTGATCCTGCAATCCCATTATTGGTCATCTACCCAGCAAATAAAAAATCCTTTTATCACTTTATCAATGTCTTTATATAGTGATTAAGAAAATGCTATGAAGGCTATCTCTCACAGTACGATCAAAATGTTTCTGATTGTATATGAAGCACATTCTGCCCTATGATTACAGCAATGTACACAATTATGATTTAATAAAATTATTTTAAAAATCCTTTTATCATCTCTCTGTACATTAATATGTCAACTAGCATCCCTTTCCTCTGCTCTCTCTCCCATTTCAAGACTTAAATGTGACCTCAAATATAAAGGCTTTTCTTTACCTGAGGGATTTTCTATTATTTCTTGCAAAGTGTGTGTGTTTATCTGTGTGGATTGTCACTGCAGGCTTCCACAACACTGTGATATCCTCAATGTTTGGAAATATTTAGTTTCTCTACATTTTTGTTGTATAAACAACTCTTATACCGAATGGGAACAGTGGGAAAGACAAGACACCTATTTTCATATCTATAAAATCCAACATAGCATATATAGCACATTGCTATAGAAAAATGTTTGGTAACATAAAAGTGAAGTCTCATCATTCGACAAACACTCCAATACCAGAATCTAAGCCCCAGGAGAATGAAACATTTTGTTTTCCTTTTTAACCATTTTTTTTAAATGACAAAAACCAGTATATTTATTTGCTGAAAGAAAAAACTGAATAAATAAAATGTGAAACTCATTCAGTCTTGCAAGCATATGAGATTATAATTTTACTCTCTCAAAGAATTAAAAAAATTTATAGAGAGGGGCAGTGCCTATGGCTCAAGGAGTAGAGCGCCGGCCCTATATACTGAGGGTGATGGGTTCAAGCCTGGCCCCTGCCAAAACTGCAAAAAAAAAAAAAAAAAAAAAAAAAAATTATACAGAGATGATTAATTTATTTTAAAAGTTATCATTCCGGGTGGCGCCTGTGACTCAAAGGAGTAGGATATCGGCCCCATATGCTGGAGGTGGTGAGTTCAAACCCAGCCCCCGGACAAAAAACTGCAAAAAAAAAAAAAAAAGTTATCATTCCCTTGAAAGTTTGCATGGCCGGTCTTTCAGTGAGGCGGACAGACTAACATCAATGTTGAAAATCTGAGAACACCTTCTGTGCCTGTGAGGGTAGCAAAAATGGGGGGAAATTCAACTTGACTGTATCTACATCTCTAAAAACTACCATTATTTAACATATTTGACATAAAATTTTCATGATTTACAGTCAATGTGATCATACAATTTATCCTTTATTTCAGTATACTTTTAAAGTAAGGGAGACATTGTAAAAATTATCTTAGAATTGCAGACCAAGACATAACCTGCAAACAGAACATAAGGCACCCCACTTCTATTACATAACTACTGATTAATTTTCAGATGCACACCATTACCTTGCCCAAATTGGATGAAATATTAAGGCATCCAGTACTCTGCAATAATGATTTTCATTTATATTATGAAAGAAGAATAAAGGTGACTCTCTCTAAATGGATGCTAAGCGTATTTTATGTTTTTGATAGTTTCAAATAATCGAAGCCTGCATGCCAATTGAATTTTGTGACTAACAGACTTTAATAAAGTGAAAGATATTTTTCAGTTGAATTCAAATGGTCTTTCCCATTTTACATGGCTGAACTTCGATCTGCAGAGTGAAACTTATGTAAGAAGGTATCATTTCCACTTTCCAGCTGTGATAGCTCATCATCAGTAATTTTTCACACCTACACGTTTATTATCAGTTATGCTTTTTATTTTGTCCAAAGGGCAGTGAAATAAAGATTCTCAAATAATATGAAAAAATCTTCACATATAAACGTACTACATTAAAATTATAGACATAACACGTCAAAGTACAATACAGACTAATCGGAGCTGGAGACATTGAAATAAAGTCTGCTAAAGCTTAGTTAACAGGGTTATGGCAATGTGAATTTCTTAGATTTTACAAATGGGCCAACATCATTTGGTATATGCAAAACGTTATCTTTAAGGGAAGCTTGGTGAAGAATGTATGGAGACTATATATTACTTTGTAATAGATATTATATATTTAAAATTATTTTTAAAAAAGGCTTAAAAATTATATGCTTATAAGAATAAACAATACTTACATGTAATAGTTTAATAATCTTTGATAGGTTTTGGATGAAACTTAAACATCTATCATCTCTATCTATTAATATCTATATCTGTTCGAACAATTTACTTACTAAGAGTAAGGTAATAAAAAATACTAATGAAAACTCTACAATTCGGCTCAAATTTCCTTGAGGTACACAAATGTCTTTTTTTAAACCCAAATTATAGAAGTACTTGCCTTAAATAACATGTACATATTTATATGTATTTATAATGTACATGTGTAAATATATTTGCCATTAATACTTACATTGGTTTTTTGGGTTTGTTTTTTTTTTTTTGCGGTTTTTGGCCAGGACTGGGTTTGAACCCGCCACCTCCGGCATATGGGGCCAGCGCCCTACTCCTTTGAGCCACAGGCGCCGCCCAATACTTACATTGTTATCCACAGAATTAGAATTGAATTTTCTGCTGATGTTTTAACGTTAGCATTGCTCAAATCTCCTTTTTTTTACTTAATCACTTTCAAAATGAACATTATATTAGGGTAATAAAATAGACATAATATCTTTCAATAGGTAGGGTAATAAAAGAATGTTTAATGGCTTTCAAAAAGTTCATAAATTTTGTTGCTGAAATTTAGTGCAGTCTATCTTTGTTGGATTAATCCTGATTTTATGTTGCTGTTTCCCTGGGGTTATCTGTGTAAGCAATAAAGCCTTCAAAAGAATGATCTGTCACTCACCTAGCAGCTTCTTTATCCCTTGTCGCCTCTGAACATTGCCGAGCTCCGTCTGGCAAGGAGGGTCTACGACGACATAAAAATGTTACTTCAAGGATTACAGTTAAACACAGAAAGTGACATTGCTATGTTATCAAAGTTTTGCATGCCTTTAGAAGATACACACTGCATTTAAGTAGTGTGTTTATGAAGAGACATTCGTCATTCATAAAGATGTGGGTATATATCCAGAGGGTGGCAAAACCGTATACCCATTTTAAGAAAGGAAAAAACTGTGATAAAATTGTAATACTCAATACATACCTATAATAAAAGATGAAGACAAGTTATGCTGAGCACCTCTTATAATTGCAGAAGTCAAACGTGACTTGATAAAACAATTTTAATATAGTTTTTTTCCTTACTTAAAAATGTGCATACTTTTTGTTGTGCCCTCTGTATAGACATCGTGTGTCTGTTTGTGTGTGTGTGTGTGCGTGTGTAGAGGGAGAGAGAGACTGCACACACTACTTCCTATTTATTAATAGCAGATCATCTTGGCTTTCTTTGGAATGACTGAACTGGCTAAAAAGTTAAAAAAAGAAACACATGATAGAAAAATACTTCTCATTGTTTACTTTTTTGTTTTTGCAGTTTTTGGCCGGGGCTGGGTGTGAACCTGCCACCTCCAGTATATGGGCTGGCGCCCTACTCCTTTGAGCCACAGGCGCCGCCCTCTCATTGTTTACTTTTTGAAAAGGTCAATCCAGCAATGTAAATCCAACAGGCTGACTGTTGCTCAAGCAACTGATTATGTTTTCCCCTCATTGGAAAGTTTCTGGGAAGTAGACAAGAAGTTTTGCATTCCAAAAGTGAACTCTGAAGAAGGAATGCTTCTTTCAGGTTATGTCAGAGATATCTTTGTAAATTATAACATTGTATAATGTTAATTTAGTTTCGCTGGTATATTCAATTTAGAAAGCAGATATAATATATAAGAATTTCCAATAGGCTATTCTCATATTTTAAACATAAACATAAAACATTTTTCATGCTGAACAGTTAAAGGAGGACATTTGTAGAGGAATGTAAATTTCTAAATAGTTGCACTATAATTTGCCCTATGTTATCGCTGTTGCAGGGGTATGGACAGTTGGCCCTCCTAGCTGCAAGTTGTACATTCAGAGGTCCAACCAACTACTAATCAAAAATAGTCAAAAAATAAAAGTAAATTATAATAAGACAAAAAAGACATAAAATACACTATATTTTGTTTACATAGCATTCATATTGCATTAGGTATTACAAGTAACATATAGATGGTTTAAAGCAGACAGGATTTTCAGAGGTTATATGCAAATACTGTTCCATTTCATAAAAGAAAATTGAGCATCCACGGACTCTGTGTCTGTGAGTGGTCTTGAGACCAGTTCTCCTTCGATGCCAGAGAGACAACTTAACTTCAGTGTAATGCATTTTGTATTAATATTCTAAGAACTTGCTGTTAATGCTTGGGCAAATAAAACTATCATAAACTAGTGAATCAGTAAAATAATAAACTGATTCCCATTGTCTATAGTACACCTTTTTAGAGAAAAGGCAAAGCAGCCCTTTAACATCTTTCCACATAAACCAGCAGTCTTATGTGCTTTTCTTCTTAATATGGCTTAATCATATAGACTCCCACGCAGTGGATATACTTGAAAAAGTTCATTGGACTTATTTCAAATAATATTAGAAGCTTCATATATTCACAATACCAACTTCTGTGTTTAATGACTTTCACTTAATAGGAAAAACACTTGCTTTAAAATTAATTAATCCCCATGACCCATACGTTACTACTGCTTTCTGTTGATTAAAGGAATAATAACCTCTTAAAATGTCATTTCTTTTCATTGAGTCGCTGAGAAAAAAATACTGAATAAACTATTGAATGAAATAAGATTGCCGAGGCTACCTGTGCTGAATAGAACTTTCCAACAGTTCTATTGATAGTCACTGGGCATTTACAAGTTATTACCTCCTCAGTTCTGCAGATAGAATTAAAACCACTGGGAGACAGAAATCAAGGACTCCAACTCCAATTCCCTGTTCCTTCACGCACTCACTTTGTAATGTGAAGTTATTTAACATCAATAAGTTTTAGTCCTTCGGCATAATGGGGTAATAATGATATTTTCACAGGGCAGTCTGAGTAATAAATGATTTATGTATACGAAAGAGTGGACGCAGCTGGATGAATGTTAATTTTCTTTCTCTTTCCTTGATTGTATACAAAAATTAAAAAATTAAATACTTGATTTACTTTTTTGTAAATTGGAGGCTTAGATATACTTCTTTAATGTACATTATTAACACCTGAGGTAACTAAAGTCCTAAATTAATATTCCTTCTCATCACTCTTTCAGCATCACTTACAATACAGAATTCAACAAATTCTGATTATAGCTATTTCGTATTACTCACTTGTCATGACTTTAGAAAATCAGTCATAGGGACAAATTAGATTTATATTTTAGATTAAAACACTCCCCCCCCCGCCCAAAACATCTGAAAAAAGTTTATAATTAACAGATGTTCTTTTTCATGAAATTACTGATTGGTCTAAAAGAATGTATGAGGAGAAAGTAGGGCTTCCGTTAAGATGACAGCAGGATCTTAAAGCAGTAACAGGTTGGCCAAGAGTTTAGCCAAACTCTTCCAAGCTTTGGAAAGGTTGTATGAACTCTTTTACCATGTTGGGTATCATATATTATATTATTTATACCATCTATTAAATGATTTCAGAGCATAAACCTTCCTAAAGCTATATAAATTTTAACACTTCAGGAGAATACATGGAAAGGAGACCATGACAAATTTCCCTTTGGGGACCTTCAATCAATGCTTCACATATTGCTGCAAAATCCATGGATGTTCTAAGATGAAAGTGTTGACTTCTGTAGATGAAGCATTTAGAGTTATGCAGAGTATTTCTAATTCATGTATAAATACTCAAAATATGCTATCATAACACCAAAAAGACTGAAATAACATTGTCATCATAACGAAAGACTAGGTAACCATCTTCTCCTGGAAGTTTTAGGTGGATTTACTACTTTTTAATATTTAAATTATTTAAACATACACTAGTCATTAATACTAGGATGCAGTTTTTTGGAGAGTTCAACTACCTAGAAAGCACATATGCAATAAAATCACCAATGTGTGTGTGTGTGTGTGTGTGTGTGTGTTTTAAAATATTTTTATACTGCAAATCTATTTTTTCAAACTTTGTTTAAAGTTGTTTATCAGTAGTTAAGCTATTCTAGTTAGCTAACCCTAATGTTGACTCACCGGTAATTTACAAGTAATAATTTCATCCATAATTACTTAGCTATTACCAAATATGAAAAAATAATTGAGACAGTAAATTGCTTACATAATGTTAGTTTTCTGTATCAAAGACTGAGAATCACGGCTACAGTTCAAAGTAGCTTGTTCATTCTCTGAGCTGATGAGAATTTTAAGAAGCAGTGACAGTAGCTGGCATTGTCACATTAAACTAATTCCAAGTTCCCTTTTTCAAATTTGCAATAAAAATATACTTTTCATTGTTTTCATAGATTCTCAAAACTTTATTATATTATGAGATTTGGGGCTCAGTTTTCCTAGACACACTTTTAATGTAACTTATCAAATGATTGATTCTGTGAGTATGATTCCAATTTGTTTTACATTTTACATTTCCTAATACAGAAGGATCCATTCTTCACTTTTCCAGAGTATTAAGACACTGTTTCTGCTGGTGAATATTTTAAAAGTTAAGCTATTCTGAAAAGTTTGAAAGCCTAAGTCATTTTAAAACCAAATGAGTAAAAATAACTTTATGGTGAATGCTCTGGTTTATTCAGCTCATTTAATAAGATCACAAAAGAGAACACTGAAACTCTACAGGATAGTGATAAAAAACCCATTTATTTTACACCGTGGGCAAAGCAGATAGTAAATTAATTTTAATGATTACTTTTAATATCTATGTTCTTATATCTCTTTGTGCTCCTTCTTGGTTAATAATGGAAACTATAATGAGGTGCATTAATATAAAATATTAATTACTATTTTCTATCTTCTTTAGCAAGTTTTGCATCTCCAGTAGAGCAATTTTGTCTAACATGCTGCTTATTTGCTCTTTTATGAAACACATGAATTAGAATACATCTATTGAAATGGATTGGATATAGTGCACTTTTTTAGCAGAAAAGAATAGATAAGTTTGACATTCAGGTCAACTATTTGCATCTGTAGATGTCACATCTTTTACCTTGCTGTCTCTGGAAGCAATAACACCATTCATTGTTAGATATCAAACTGTCCTTGTATGTGTCACAAGAATTGAAGAACGCCTTGGTGCACTGCTCGTTCTTATCAAGGAAAATGCTCCCGAGCTCTGACTGGTCCAATAGCAGGTCGTAGTTTGTATCAAGTCTGTTAAACATCCAGCCAAGTGAGTCCTTGCAAATTGGCAAGATGCTTGTATCAAATCCTAAAGGCAAAGACAGAAAATGATTGATTAAATATGAAAAGAGAAAGCAAAGAAAAAAAAAAATCTTAAGATAGCAAGTAGTTAGTGGAGGTCATCTACTGACTAGCCAGAAAAGTAGAGCATTAAATTCATGGTGAATAAATTGTTTCAAAGTAAAGCAGATATATTAATATATGCCATTCAGAATAGTTATGAGCATTAAATAAACAGAAAACATCTGGAACGAAGTACCCATTCTTTCAATGGCAGGTACTATTGTAATTATACATTATTAATATTATCTTATTGTTCAAGATTCTTCTGAATAAACATATCATGATAAATGTCTTACTAATTATATGTAATTTTTAAAAAATATCCTATTAATAAAGAAATAAAATTAATTTTCCTTCTAACAAGTGAAAGTGTCATTTTATCAAGATCATAATTTACTTTGCAGCGTTTGTACTAACTTGGATGGAGGTGGAACACATTATTCTTAGTGAAACATCACAGGAATGGAGAAGCATGAATCCTATGTATTCAACTTTGATTTGAGGACAATTAATGACACAGTGGGACACGGGGGAAGGGGAGAGAAGACAGAGAGAGAAGGAGGGAGGGGGCGAGGGAAAGAAAACAACAAAAAAAGAAAAGAAAAGAAAATAATGACTAACTTTCTAATCTAAATTAGATTCAATTTTCTAACTTTCTAATTCTAACTTTCTAATCTAAATTAGATTCAATTTTTGACCAAAGTACATTACTTAAACATTAATTTTTAATTCAACTTGTTAATATGTTATTTAGGATACTGCATCCTCATTTATAAGTGAAATATGTTTGCAATTTCCCTTTATAACAATATTTTCTCCAATTTCAATATCAGGTGTATCCAGATCAAGTAGAATGATTTTGAAATATTTCTTCTTTTTCTATTGTCTATAAGATTTGGTGCAATCTGTTTTCTGAAACTCTCCTTTACTTTTATTTATTTAATATTAGTTGTCTATTTTTTGAGACTTTGCAAAAACAAAATATAAGAAGTTAACTGATGACTTTCTACTGAGCCTCAGAGTCAAAACACTCTATAATGTCTTATTTGACAATGTGAACGTTACTTTCTTGGCATTATTATTACTAATATCGCTTAGTATTTTGATGCAGTAATCATCTGTTTTCTTTTCTGAATGTATTTATCTTCGTTAATTCTTTACATGGTTTTTGTTTCTAGTCCTTACCTTAAACTTTGCTATTGTTATTAAATTTTAAGCCTTTTAAATTCTGTGAAGGCAAAAAGTGGAAACCTAATAAACACATGTATACGTAAAAATAAAAACAAAAAACAAAAGACCATAATTTACACACACTAAGTAGTAACTTTAATAAAATGCCCTGTGCCTTGATAGAACTATTGTGGTATTTCATATCTACCTGATCCCCAGAGAAGGAATAACTCTCAGGTCATTTACAAAGCTTCTTTGTCTTCTACCCCCCTCTCAAAGAGAGTTTTTATGACTACATGTGTGTTGTAACTGCAGGCTGGGGTGTACCAGAACTGGGTTTGTATCCAAGCCACGTACTATCAAAGATGGGTTATCCCAGGCAAGTAACAGAACTCAGTAAGCCTCATCCCAAATAGTGTAAGACCCAAGATCAGTGATTTGAACAATTAAAAAAACATTGCTTTCAACAATTTTTACTTTTCAGGTTTCAGGAAGGTTTAAAATGTTTTTTGACTAATGTAGTTTTCATCTTATTTGCTAGCTTCCGCTCATTACAATTAAACTAATAACTCAGTTATCTAGCATAGAAGAAAGGATGTGTTTGGAGAAGCAGAGACTTCTGAAGACTGAATATCAAGGGGATTTAATCTTCAACAGCAGGGTTGGAAGAATGGTTTAAATGTAGTAGTTAATTTTATGTTCAGAATAATTGGGAGAATTAATTAACCTGAAAGTGTCTGGTACCAATTGACTCATTAAATCTACGTTGACAGTTTTAATTTGTTATACTTTTTGAGTTATAAAAAAACTGAAAATAAAAATATGGATATGTAGGATTAAAAAGTAAATACATACAGACTGTAGAAGAATTGGGGGCTTGAGAAATTTGTAATTTCACCACCTGCTGGAATTTGTTTTATTAATTTATTCACAACAAACTGAATCCTTCCTATCTGTGTATCACCATGTTAGACAATGGGGTTACAGAGATCTAAGAGGGGTGACATTGGGACATTACCATACATGCATAGAAAAGGAATTTTAGCGATTTTTTTTCTTGCCTGTATTTTCTTTATAAAATAGTTTGTAGAATCAAAACAGAATTCTCCCACTCATGCAAACAAATGATAAACAGGAATTTCTCATTTCCTATTCACTTCACAGGCCCTGACCTCAGTTCTGGGAATATAACAAAATATATACATCATGCCCCTACTCTCTGGATGCTTACTTTAAAATAGCATGGTTTGAGATACTGGTTTCAACTGTTCTTTACTACCAGAAGTTGTCAAAAGCCCAGGAAACATATGACTAAAGAGATGTATAGAGAACAAATACATTAGATTTTCCACTACCATTGAAAGAAACTGAGTCTGTGGTGTAAGATTTCTAGTTTGCCCTTGATCTAAACCTGTTAATGAAGGAGAAACAGGCGTCTGATTCCAAGAGGAACGTTTGTTTCTCCACCTGGTGACTGGTCCTGGCATTTCCAGAACTTGGGAAAAGAGACCTGGGTAAAGGGATGGTTTAAGACACACAGACAAAAGGCAAAGCCTGGGCTGGGATTCAACCAAGCCTGAGAGGAGGCTCAGACTCAATTTGACAAACGTGAAAGTTAAGGGACATTAACCACGCAGTGCTGCAGGTAGAAGGAACTGCCCAAAGAGACCGAGCACGCTGCTATAGCTGCCAGAGAAAGGTGCACGCCAGCATAAATGTAAACAAGGCCATAAGTTACAGCAGAGGGTGCCGGAAATGTGTACACGGGTAAAGAAAGGAAAATGCTGTATTAAAATTGTAATACTCAAGTCACGTTTGCCCAATGTGACTTGTATCCATCTTTTGTTATTGGTATATACTGAGTATTACAATTTTAGCACAGTTTTGTCTTTTCTTAAAGTGTGTACACAATTTTTGGCACCCTTTATATTTTAAAAACATCCAAATAAAATATCTAAAAATGAAAAACACAATAAATGACACAAAATACATGCTGGATAGTATTAAAAGCATGTTAGATATTGCAGATAAAAAAAAGAATCCGTGGGGCGGTGCCTGTGGCTCAAAGGAGTAGGGCGTTGGCCCCATATGCCGGAGGGGGCAGGTTCAAAACCCAGTCCTGGCCCAAAACTCCAAAAAACAAAAAGAATCCATGAATCCATGAACCAAAAGAGACATAATAGACACTATCCAAAATAAAACATGTAGGGAAAAAAAAAAAGCAACGGAAAATGAAAAACCAACTTGGAGCCTTGCTAAACTGTGGGACAACGTCACCCACCTTAACATGTGAGTGATTGGAGTCTCAGAGGATAATCAAAGTACAGGGGTCCAAAAACTGTGAATACAGAGTAGCTGCAAGTGTTCTGAATGTGATGAGTTACAACTACGTACGAAGCACAGTTAACATCAAGCGGCAGAAAGAAAGAAAACCAAACCAAGGCACACTATAACCAAACTGCTGAAAGTCCGCATAAAAATATAAGCATGAAATTAACAAGAACCACAACAAAAAAATTCAAATTTTAGACAGAGAAACAGAGATGAGAGTGGCAGCAAGCTTCTCGGAGGCTGTGACGGCCGGAGGACAGTGAAACATTTTTAACTGTGCTAGAAAAGACAGAAAAAGAATAAAAAAGGAACTTGCCGTATCTAGCAAATATTATAGTTTAAAAATTAAGCTAAAACAAAGACTTTTTCAATAATCCAAATTTAAAAGACTTCAAGAGTAGTTAAAAGAATTTCTTGGATGACAAAATAATAATATCACATGGAAATTTGGGGCTATGTATTGAAATGTACAAGGCCAGGAAAGCCTTGTGTAGTATATATATGTGTAAATATTTTTTAAACATTCTTTTCTCATTTGAATCACTTTAAGGATAATAAGATGCTAAGAGCAAAAACAATAACAAAGTTCTGTGGTGTTTATAACCCATGTAGAATTAAGATGTATAAAACTAATAACATAAAATGTGTGGGAGACATAGAAGTATATTCTAGTGAGTTACTTACAGTATATGTGAAATGATATTATTTGAAGGTAGATTGTTATAACTGATGCATACTATAAATTCTAGAGAAACCACCAAAAAAATACAGTTAATAAACTATATTAGTTCTCTATTGCTGCTGTAATAGACTACCACAAAATTGAATATCTTAAGCTACATTAGTTTATTATTTTATAATTCTGTGGGTCAGAAGTCCATTACAAAGCAATCAAGGTGTCTGCAGGACCACGTTCCTTTGTGGACTCTAGGTGACCATGTGTTTCTTCATTCAGCGGATTGTTGGCAAAATTTAGTTCCATACAGGTAAAGGGCTAAAGTGCTGGTTGCCTCACTGGCTATAACTGGAGGACAGTTTCCAGCTAGATACCCAACCTTATTCCTAAGCTGGTGGTCACCTTCCTCTTTTTTCAAAATCCATTTCTTCCCTTTCCTTTTTCTATCTCATTTCTGTATGACTATAGGAAGGAAAAGTCCTTTATTTGTAAGGATTTATGTTAGCAGATTGTGCCCACCTAGATAATCCAGAAATAATCTCTTTATTTAAAGATCAGGTGATTAGCAACTTTAATTCCGCCTACAATCTTAATTTCCTTTGCCATGTAACATGACATAAGTGCAAAGATTAGAATGTGAACATTTTTGAGGAGGCATAATTTTGCCTACCAACTGAAACAACAGTGGAGCTAAAATGCAAATGATGAAAAAATATGAAAACAGCATATTAAATTGAAAGGAAGGTGGGAAAAGAAACATAAAATAACAGATGGGAAAAATAAAATAATACCAAGAGGAAAGTTTTAAACCCAACCATATTGAAAATCACATTAATGCATATGATCTAAACAACTCAGTAAAAAGGCAGAGATTGTCAGACTGGGGGACAGGAATGCTATGCTGTCTTTAAGAAACCCATTTTTGATATAAAAATACATATTAATTAAAAGTAAAATAATAGAAAATCAAATTATAAAAGCTGGAGTGGCTAACTTTGTATAAGACAAAGTAAACATTAGAAGTTGGGTTAAAGGTGTAATTTAGATTTAGATCGGATTTCTAGCTAGTATTTGAATTTTTTCATTCCCCATTGATTTGTTTATATAAATTTATTATGTAATACTGCATATATTATACTGTATACAACATATATGGTATTATATATAGTGAGTAACAGTCTCCTTACTAATGTGTGCCCTATTCTACTATACAGACATATACCATTTGTTTATTTATTCACCAGTTACATGATGTCACTGCTTTTATGATAAAGTCTCTATAAACATCCACACATATATTTTTTTGTGAATGTATGTTCTAATTTCTCTAGGATAAATATTCTGAAATTAGATCAAATTGATCAAATTAGATCAAATAGGATCAATTAGGATAAATATTCTGAAATTAGATCAAAATTTATAGTTCTAATTATAAAACATTGCCAAACTTTTTTTCAAAAGGACTATACTACTTTGTACCCCCATTAACCACGTATGCGACATCCAGTTACTGCTACCCTCACCAGCACTTGGCACTGCTATTTAATTACTTATTTTCATTCTATATTCAAAAGTTAAAGAGAGGGAGGCACCCATGGCTCAAAGGAGTAGGGTGCTGGCCCCATATGCCAGCGGTGGCGGGTTCAAACCCAGCCCAGTCCAAAAACTGCAAAATAAATAAATAAATAAATAAAAGAGTAAACGAGGTTTCTCATTTTCTCATTTACATTTAATGGTGACTTCATTCATCATTTCTATAATGATGAATAATGCTGGCTTTTTCTATATCTATGTATTTTTGATAAAGTGCCCAAATCTTTTGCCTATTAGATTAAAAGATTTTATTTTTTTAGAGCAGTTTTAGGTTTGTACCAAAATTGAAAGGCATCAGAGACAGTCCATATACCCACTGCCCTCACACACACGTAGCCTCACCTTTTACCAACATCCCCTACTAGAGTGATGCATTTGTTAAAATATTTTAGATGAACCTACATTGGCATTGCATTATCACTCAGAGTCCATAGTTTACCTTAGAGTTGGTAACTGGTGTGTACCTTATAAATTTGGGCAAATGGTTAATGACATGTAACATATATTTTGTAGAGTATTGTCACTGGGCTAAAAATCCCCTGTGATCTGTTCAAGGCATCCGTCTACCCCACTAACCCCTGGCAACCACCTATCTTACTAAAGCCTCCATAGTTCTGTGTTTCCCAGAGTATCACTAAGGCTGGAATTTTTACAGATTGGTTTCTTTCATGTAGTAATATGCATTTACGTTTTATCCACGATCTTCACAGCTTCTTAAGTCATTTATTTTTAGTTTTCTAGACTATTCCATTGTCTACCTTAGTGAATTAAGCCATTCACCAACTATAAGACATCTTGGTTGCTTCCAAGTTTTGGCAAATGTGAGTAAAGCTACTGTAAACATCTATTTGCAGGTTTTGTGTGGACGTGTTTTCAACTTCTTTAGATAAATATGGAAGAGTACAATTGCTGGATTTTACAGTAAGAACATGTTTTATTTTGTAAACCATCATCCAAAATGTTGAATCATTTTCTATTCTCACTAGTGATGAGTAAGTTTCTATTGCTTATTTTGCCTATGTTTAAAGTTCAATTTTTTTTTTACTATTATTGAGACTTAAGTATTACTTATTTTTTTCTAGGTGCAAGTCCTTTATTAGGTATGTATTTTGCAAATATTTTCTCCAAGTTTCTCACTTGTCTTTTTATTTTATAAGCAACATCTTTTGAAAATCAATATTAATTTTGATTATGTTTATCACTTTTTCTTTTTATGCATCACTGGTGAGAAACCTGTTCTAAACAAAGGTCATGCATAGTAACATTTTCTTCTGTAAGTTTTACAGCCAAGTTTTGTTTTTATCTAGGCAGATTGATTTTTTAAAATTTCAATATATTCGGGGGGTAGAAATGTTTTGGGTTACACAGATTATTTTTGTAATGCTTACACCCCGGCTATTGATGTGCCCATCAAATAGTGTTCAGAGAACCCACACGGGTGGTTTACTCACCTCCGGCCCCCTGCCCCGTCCCATAGTTGCTTACCCTTGAGTTAATGAGTACATGTGTCTTTTTTCCCCCATTCTTGCAATACTTCAGGTAGAATGGTCTCTAGCTCCACACAAACAGTTGCAAAAGGTATTAATTACTTTTTAATAGCTGAATAGTACTCCTTAGTGCACATACACCACATTTTATTAGTTTACTCGTGGATTGATGGACACTTGGATTGATCCTACATCTTTTTGTGAATTGTGCTATAATTAACATTTGAGTGCAGCTGTCTTTTTGAATAAAATGACTTTTTTCTTTGTGTGAATACCCAGCTGTGGAATGGCTGGATTGAATGGAAGGTTCATTTTTAGTTCTCTAAGGTATCTCCACACCATTTTCCCATTTGTAGTTCCAACAACAGTGTATCAGCGTTCCTTTCTCTTTGTGTCCACACTAACATGCATTATTTGTGGCCTTTAAAATAAAAGCCATTCTAACTGGGTTAAGGTCACATGTCATTGTGATTTTAAGTTGCATTTCCCTGGTGATTAGTGACATTGAGCATTTTTTTTATTTTTCTGGGTCACTTGCATTTCTTCTTTTGAGATGCATCTTCTCCTGTTTAAAAGACCTAAGTTTTTTATCCATTTTAATTACTTTTTATGAGTGATCATATTTCTGCATATGCCTATCCATTTTTTTCCATTCATTTATTGGTTTCTTTTCCCTGGGGTATATTGTTGTCTGGTTTCTCAGAGATTAGATGGGTGTATGTGGATGGTTTTGTATGTGAGTTTATCTGTTCTGTTCCATTGGTTTATGTCTCTATTTTTGTGCCAATACCATGCTGATTTTCTTACCACATAGCCTTAGAGCATATTTTGAGGTCTAGTATGTGATGCTTCCAGATTTGGGGTTTTTTTGTTTGTTTGTTTGTTTAAGATTGTTCTGGCTATTAGGGCTCTTTTTTTGGTTCCATGCAAGGTGTAGAATTTTTTCCCCTAAATCTGTGAAGTATGATGTTGGTGTTTAGATGGGGATTGCACTGAATCTATTAATCACTTTGAGTTGTATGAACATTTTAACAACGTTGATTCTAAGCATGAGCATGGGATGAATGTCCACCCGTTACATCATCTGTGATGTTCTTCCTCACTGCTTTGTAGTTTTCTTTGCAGAGACCTTTCATCTTCCTGGTTAAGCATATTCCTAGGCTTTTTATTTTCTTTCTAGTAATTGTGAATGGTACTGAGTCTGTCATTTGACTCTCAGCACGACCATTGTTGGTGTACAGGAACTGTTACTGATTTAGGTACATTGGTTTTTTTTTTTTTGTTTTGTTTTGTTTTTGAGGCAGAGTCCCACTATGTCGCTCTCAGTTCACAGCAACTTCAAACTCTTGGGCTTAAGTGATTCTCTTGCTTCAGCCTCCCGAGTAGCTGTTGACTACAGGCACCTGGCTATTTTGTGGTTGGAGTTGTCATTTTTGTTTAGCAGCCCCAGGCCAGGTTCGAACCCACCAGCTTGAGTATATGTGGCTGGCGCCCTACTCACTGAGCTATGGGTGTCAAGCCAAGTTCATTGGTTTTGATCTTGAGATTTTGCTGAATTTATCTATCAATTCCAGGAGATTTCTGGTGCAATCTTTAGGTTTTGCTAGATAAAAGATAGCTATTCATCAAAGAGTTTGACCTCCTGCTTCCTGATTTGAGTATTCTTCTCTTGCCTGATTGCTTGGGCTAAAATTACAGCACTATGTTGAGTAGAATTGGGCATCTTTGGCTTGTTCCAGCTCTTATGGGGCAATGCTTCCAACTTTTCCCCCTTCAGTATGATGCTAGCTGTGGGTTTGTCATATATGGCTTTTATTGTACTGAGATACATTCCTTCTATGTCCCGTGTGTTGAGGGTTTTTATCACGAAAGGGTACTGAATTTCATCAAATGCTTTTTCTGCATCTAGTGGGATAATCATATGGTCTTTGTTTATGTGGTGAATCATATTTTCTTGATACATGTATGCTGAATCATCTTTGCATCCCTGGGATGAAGCCCACTTCGTCTTGGCAGAATTTTCTTTTTTAATTTGCTGTTAAATTCAGTTTGCTATTATTTTACTGAATTTTTTGCATCAACAGTCATAAGGGATATTGGTCTGTAGTTTTCTTTTATTGTTCTATCTTTTTCTGGCTTTTGTATGTGGTGGTTCATGCCTGTAATCCTAGAACTCTGGGAGGCCGAGGTGGAAGATTGCTTGTGTTCAGGAGTTCAAGACCAGGGACATTTGTTGTTCTTGTTTTTGTGGAGAGTTTTTTTTTTTAATGACTGATTCCATCTCCCTGACAGTTATTGGTCTATTCACAAGTTCTGTTTCTACCTGGTTGCGTCTTTGGAGGTTGTATGATTCTAGGAACATGCCCATTTTCTTTACATCCTCTAGTTTATGTGCATAGAGATTTATGTAGTATTCAGAATGATGTTTTGTTTTTCTGTGATATCAGTTGTAATGCCACATTTCTCATTTCTGATTTAGCTTGTTTGGGTCCTTTCTCTTCTTTTCTTTGTTAATCTAGCATGGGGTCTGTTGATTCTGTTTATCTTTTCAAAGAACAAACTTTTTGTTCTGTAATCCTTTGTTTTCATTTTTTCCCTCCAATCCATTAGTTCTGCTCTAGCCTTCATTATTTCTTTTCTTCTGTTAGATTTGGTTTTGGTTTGTTCTTCTTTTTCTAATTCCTTGGGTGTGATTTAGGTTATCAGTTTGAAATCTTTCTGTCCTTCTGATGTCCACTTTTGCTTTTGCTGAGTCTCCAAAGATTTAGATAGCTTACGTTCCCTTTGTCATTCAACTCAAAGAATTTTTTGATTTCCATCTTAATTTTATTCCTGACCCAGTAATTATTCAGCAGCAGATTATTTTATAAATTTCCATGACTCTCTGTAGGTTTGAGTGTTTCTCTTGTTGTTAATTTCTAGTTTTACGCTGCTGTAGTCTAAGAAGATACATGGAATGCTTTCCATTTTTATTTGAATTTGAGACCTCTTCTGTGGCCCAAGGCACGATCAATCAGAGAATGTCCCATGTGCTGCTGAGAAGAATGAATATTCTATAGTTTTGCATAGAAAGTTCTGTAAATGTCCATTTGATTTAGAGTTTGGTTTAAGTCCTTTATTTCTTTATTTTTGGCTTAAATGATTTATCAAGCTCTGACGGTAGGATGTTGAGGTTCCCAACAATCATGATGGTGCTATTACTTCTTTGCTTAGCTTTGGTAAGATTTTTCCTGCTTGATGTATCTGGGATCTCCTGTATTGGGGACCAGTATGTTCAGGGCTGTTAAGTGTTCTTCCTGGATGGCTCCCTTTACTATTATGTAATGACTCTCTGTCTTTCTTTACCTTTGAGGGCTTAAAGTCAGTTCAACTCTTTGAATTGGATGACAAAGGGAAAATAAGCTATCAAAAGCTATCAGATTCTTACTTGAAGTAAAAAATGCCCTTGGTATTTCCTTTCATCCACTACCATATCTGGAAAAAAATGAATACCAAGGCCATCCTTCTTCTCCTTGGGGTATGATAGGTACTATAGAGAAAATTTTGGCTGAAGGTAATGACTGCTTACTACATTATTTTTTTTGCATGTTCCCTTGTGCTCTGCACATGCTACAGGGCCATATGTTGACACATAAGAGGTCATAGTTGCAACCTGGAGCACAGTGATTGCAGTGACATTAGCAGTGGCAACTTCTTAGTGGACAGAGAACAGTGATGCAAACTGAACTCCAGCATCTCCGTCTGTGGTGCCCCCAGGTTGTCTCCCTGTCACATAACTCAAAAAGTCATGGAGGCTCGGTCACTTTTCCACCAAGCTGCTGCATGTCCCATTTCACTCCAGCCATCACCAAGATCATTGCTAGATTCATTCCTGAACCTGCACACATGCCATGTGAAAACCAGGTCTAAATGTCCACTTCCTACACCCACTTTTCTCCTTAGTCCTGAATGACAACGTTATAATTGCAATCAAGAATATTCTGTGAACAATCCAATAAATCCTCAGAACTTGAAGAAATCACACAAAATCAGTATATTTCTGGATTATTATAATCTCACTTTAAGTTACAATCAATCATACGTAGAGTTACTGTGAAGACAGCACTATACCTGAGAAAAGTTCCTCACAAATAGTTATAATTTGTTATTAATCTTCAATTTTCCTTACATTTTAGACTTGTGGAACTCTGGTGGACCAAATACTAGAAATAACAGTAGAATGCTAAACAAACAAAAAGTACATAAAATGCATTTTAAAGCTATTAAATGCTATCTGCTTTCGGTAATTCTAAAAATGTCATATTCAATATTTATTGCTTCTATTACATCACTCCGAATGTCTTTGGTGTTGTGTTTGAATTACAATATGACCCCCTAAGTATGATAATGGTGATCGTTTTTTTGTCATAGACAATATGCCCAATTTCCAGGAACTTACAATTCATGCTGTTATAATAAAGGTGAAGTAGCCACATGTGAAATGGCTCTCTAATAGTTACCAAATATGATCAGACGTGCTATTCTATCAAATTAGATGAAAGACAGAAAGAAACTAAGGGATAATTTACATTTGGAAAATTGAAATACGATATTAGGTGAGAAGCTGATATAATAGAAAACTCACAAATAGTGTTTAGGAGTCTGGATATTGCTTAAACTAAGCTTTTTAAAAATACAGAAACAACGTACTGTATGGTTGTGAAAAAATTGCTTTAAGAGGGAATTCAAACTGCTGGATA
Source organism: Perodicticus potto (assembly GCA_963574655.1). Classification (NCBI taxonomy): domain Eukaryota; kingdom Metazoa; phylum Chordata; class Mammalia; order Primates; family Lorisidae; genus Perodicticus; species Perodicticus potto. The sequence continues at coordinate 281 of CAUYRH010048448.1, read as the reverse complement.
TGGTTATACGTGGTCCGTCACCATAAGTTCTGGTATCCTCTGATTTTATTAGTGTTATTTCTTGGAGCATTGTTTTTATAAGGGTCTCCTCTATTAATTATGATCATTTTTATAAACTTTCATGACAATTTTTCTTTTTTTTCTTTTTTTTTTTTTTTTGAGACAGAGCCTCAAGCTGTCACCCTGGATAGAGTGCTGTGACATCACAGCTCACAGCAACCTCCAATTCCTGGGCTCAAGCGAGTCTCTTGCCTCTGCCTCCCAAGTAGCTGGGACTGCAG
>CAUYRH010048445.1:0-13332 GCA_963574655.1 Perodicticus potto | reverse complement strand
AACCAGCATCACCTGGGATGCTATTAGAAATGTGGAATCTCAGCCACAACTTCAGACCTATTGAGTCAGAATCTGTACTTTTAAAAGCTCCTTAGTGACCTTTCAAAGATGCAACTCAAGTGTGATCTCACCCTTTATCCTTTCTACCCCCCACCCTCTCCCTCCCCTTCCCTCCCTCTCTCCTTTCCTCGTCTTCTTGTGCAATACTCAAACATTATTCTTGATGTTCCTGTGAGGGTGTTTTGGCTGAGATTGGTGGACTTTGACTAAAGCAGATGACTACTTATAAAGTGGCTGGACGTCATCCATCAGTTGAAAGCCTGAGTAGAACAAGAGACTAATCTCCCTAATGCAAGACAGATTTGGGATTTGAACTGCAACTTCAGTTCTTCCCTGGATCTCTAGTCTTTCCGCCTACTCTGTAAATTTTGCCCTTTAATTATGGATTGATTGATTGTGGAGATGGGGGGCTGGCTATGTTCCCCAGGCTGGTCTCAAACTCCTGACCACAAGCGATCCTCCCACGTCAGCTTCCCAAAGTGCTGGGATTACAGGTGTGAGCCACCATACCCAGCCCTACACTGAAGATTTTGGACTTGTCAGCCACCATAATAATGTGAACTAAATCGCTAAAGAAACTTTCTCTCTCTCTCCACACACACAAACATATACACACAGAGTACCAAAAAAAGGTATACACATTTTAAGAAAGGATAAATGTATTGAATTTCTAACACTCAAGTCATGTTAAATTCTGAAAATACAAGATGTGTTTAGTGTGACTTGTATTCACCTTGTATTCAGTGCAATATATGGAGTATTACAATTTCAATATAGTTTTTTCTTTCTTAAAATGTGTATACTTTTTCTGCAGTTTTTTTTTATTTTTTTAAATATACATGTGTTTATTTGGTTTCCATTTTTTGCCTTCACAAAAATCAAAAAGGCTTAAAATTTAATAACGATAACAATGTTTAAGATAAGGACTAGAACCAAATATAGACATACTCCTATTTGACAATATGAATGTTACTTTTTTGCATTATTATTATTGCTCAATATTTCATTGCAGCAATCGTCTGATTTCTTTTCTGAATGTATTTATCTTCTTTCTTTTTTTACAAGGTTTTTGTTTATATATATTTTTTTAGCACTCTCGCTGTACATACACACAAACACAGGCTATTTATTTTATTTTCTGGAGAGCCCTGACTAATACAACTAGTCTGGGACTATAATATAATTCTCTCTGTGCCATGGTAAGTGCTGTCCACTCTGAGGCAGCTCCTGTACACATCCTAGACAGCCATGGTGGAGAAAGATAGCCTCAACATGAAGCTGCCTGTGTGTAATCAACGTTTACATTTTCATTGAAAACGCATGTTGATGAATGAATGATGCACTAGGAAGTGAATAGGGCTAGAGCATAGGCCCTGGAATGTTATACTAAATCTAACATTTGTTTGCTCCAAAAGCTGGGCCGAACTACTTAGTACTTTTGAGCCCTCAGTTTCTTTATTTGACAGATACAAATAATATTTATTTCTTTAAGATTTCATGAGTATTTTGATTACCTATCTCTGAAGAACAAACCACCTCAAAACTTGAAGATTTAAAATGACAAAAGTCATTTGATTGCTTGTAATTCTGTAATCTGGACAGGGATTGGTGCTTTTCTCTGCTCCACATTATGTATCCAGGGCTAAAACATCCAAAATGACCTCTTTGCCCATGTGGCTGGTGGTCAGCTGGGATGACAAGGAAAGTAGCTTTCTCTTTCTTTATTTAAGTTTTCATCATGACTAGTTGAGTTTCCTTTACAGTATGCAGTATCTTAGATTTTGCCTATCTTCCTGCAAGTACCAGCAGAAGCTTCTAGGCTTCTTAAAACCTAGGCCAACACTTAGCACGATGTCTCTTTCATCTCATTCTGTTGGCCAAGTTCTGCCACACGGACTAACTCAGAACCAAAGGGATTATAGAGGAGATTAAATAACACAAGGTATGTCCCACTCGGACCTGCAAAAGAATTCAATAAATTGGCAGATATGCAATGAGGAGCTAGTGGGTACGTATACGGAGTCATTCCAGATAAAGAGAATACTTATTTGCATAGTTCTTTGCCATTGTAAACATATGCATAGAGCTTTGCTGGAGCCTCAGCTTGCCTCTCTGGGCCAGGAAAAGAAAGGAGTATTTTTTCTTCTACTAAAGTAAAATACAGAGAATATAAGAAACATGCACAATTTTACACAGTTGTGGTAGCATAAATAGGTAGGCTGTGTCAGGCATCTATGTGCTGCCAAGCTCTCTCTCTTTCTCACATGCACCCACATACAAAAAAGCACTTTGTAGCATTTGACAGTCTTTCTGGTATAAATACTCCCAACATAGCTGATTTCAAGCAGAGTTGGGAAAAGATGCACACAATAACCTCCTTGGATCTACTATAAGCAAACTCAAGTACACCACACAGTTAGAAGAAACTAATACCAGTTGTCCAAAAAGCCAAGGTTCTATAATCAAAGCTTATGTGAAAAGATTTGCAGTTATTTGTGAAATTTAAATGACTGACCCTAAACTGACTTGCCGTAAAAATTCAAATGTATTGAACATTTGAATTTTCTTACCTGCAGATCAGAAATTAAGATGAGACTAATATCATGGTCTATTTGAGCTGGGATACTTAACTTCCTCACTGAAGAAAAACAAACAATACATAGAAATAAGTAAATTGTCTTTGGTACCCTCCTACCTTTTAGGGGTGTCCTTACCTTGAAAAAGTATTCTGAAATTTCTCCTTTTCCAAGTGCTTAGGCAGGGAGGTCATATCACTCCTCTCCCCTAAGAAAGAAATGGCCATAAAGCCATAAAGAAGTTTAATCATTGGTAATGTCTTAATATATTAAAATTCCAGAGGATTGGGCAGACCCCAGTTTACTGATGAATCTTCCAGAATTTGTAAGTCATTTGTAAGCCAGTTGTTTGGAACTTAGTGCACTTTATCCCATATAAATTACAATATAAATAGTCCTTAGACTAAAATCTATTTTACTAAGACCAATGAACCTTTACAGATATTCACAAAAGGCAGAAAATGGTAACTACTGTAAAAAATCAATAAATTCAATAGATAACTAACTTGAATAAAATATTCTGAGATTCTTTTTTTTTTTTTTTTTAGTACAGGTAAATTAGATTCAACAAGAGGATATTAGGAGTGGCACTAGGTTGTTTTATGAAAATGGGAAATTTCTTGACTCTTCTAATAGTTTTAATATGCAGATAGTTGAGCTATTCTGGTTCACTATATTCAGTTAGTTCCAATTGTAACACTATGTCTCACGCATCCGAATCATTGCTATTACTGTTTTTGGGGAAATCATAAGTGAAAATAAGAATTGGTGGATATGGAAATAGAAAGTAAAAGAAGGGATATTCTCTCGAGGAAAATATTTCTTGAGCATGTTCTGTATTGTACCACAAGTTGCTCTATTATCAGTTAATTTTGGAAAACTGCAAACAGAACCCCTATTTGAATAAATTGCATATTAACATAATGTACATTTAACAATAAATTGTGCACCAAAATAAAGAAGATTATTTAACTTACAGTTTCTTACATATATTAGACAATGGATTCCTTAAATAATATTTACTAACAGCCAGCAAATATGTTTAATTCTAGAATAATGTTTTTAAGACTCTAACTTATGAGCCATCAGTACAATGATCTTCAGTTTTGGGCACCAAGAGCCATCTTCATGGAAGATAATTTTCTATGGACCTGGGATAGGGTGGTGGGGAGTGGCTGTAAATATAGATGAAGCTTCTCTCACTTCCTGTCCTCTGCTCACCTCCCACTACGCAGCCCAATTCCTAACAGGTCACAGACTGGTACCAACCCATGGCCTGGGGCTAGAGCCCACAGCAATCGTAGATAGTAGAATCATCTGAGTAGTCTGTATTTAATGCAAGTTATAAAATGTAATAAACCTTCATGATTTTAGCATGTAATTACCAATACCATTAAATCTATGGGCAACTATTAATCTTTTATTACTATCTTGGCCTCTCCCTAAAAATTAACCATTATCTGGAAATTGGCATTTAATTTCTTTTCCTTTTTTCTCAATAACTTTTATTTTCTTTTGCTCATTTTAGGAATTAAAAATAGTATCATTCTGAATGTAGTCTTCTGACATTCATTTTTCTGTTTCTACAAATCCAGTGTGTTCATGTAGCTGTGGTTCACTCACACTTGCTGTGGTATACTATGCTATATTGCAAGCATTTCTGAAAATGTCTCCTGCTGAACATATGACAGTGTTGTTCTGAGTTATATACTGCAAGAATTTCTTTATGCTCAATTCCTTAAATTGAAATTTCTGGATCATAGAGTATGATAATTTTCTACTTTACAATATAATGGGAATATATTTTTATGAAAGACTTTTAATCAATGCCATCCATACCAACATCTAAAAATAAAACTCAAGAATGACTATTTGATCATTGGGTTTTTAGAATGCAGAACTAGAGATCCAGACCTAGGAATATGAATAGAGCCCAGAGTAGGCCTAGGAAGTGCCAATTTAATATTATAAGGAATAAATGGATTAATCAAATCAATAATTCCTTTGGTCATCATTGTATGACTGATTGGTGATAAATGCACATTTTTTTCTGCTGTGCAAGAGGAAAAGTAAACAAGGCCCAATGCAGATAGAACCTTTTCAAAACACAATGAGACAAGAAATCCTATAGGCACACACAACTTCTTATATCTTACAATTTCAGCCTGAATGTGAATGTGAGGACTGAAATCTTGTTTAACAGCATCCAAAGCTATTCAGTTGGGTATTTCCTTTAATCTACCCACTTTGACTTCTCTGTTCCCAATGCTATTCATAATAAAAAAAAGTTGGACCTGACTGGACACATGTTTCTAAACTCTCATGAATAGTTATATAAAGCTTTAAGAAAAATTCCTTATCCCAAAGCAATAAAACTATAGGAGCTCTTTGTCTTCCATAGATTTCATCTTTCTTTATTTCTGCCTACCTTTTCTGTAGCCCATCTGTGATAGCCAAGCAATGATTTGGCTATCACAGATGGGCTACAGAAAAGGTAGGCAGAAATAATGGAAGATGAAAAGAAAGGGTTTTAGGAATGACTGCTTTGTTGGGGTGTATATGAATTTTAGAAAAACAAAATGAAAGTAATTATATTTGAAAACTCACATAGAGCTTACGTATAAAAAGGGCTAAGAGAAGATAAGGGGGGAGCTTAAAAATTAGGGTCCATCTGATTCTATCTTTGCTACAATTATGGCCAATAAACAACTTTGTGAGTGGAAACTGTAAGAGAAACATAATAGATTGATGTTTTGAAGATCATCAGAAGGATAAAGGATTAAATTGCAACATAATGGTCAAAAGACTATCGCTATCTCTGGATAAGGGACCGTGAAATTCAAAGCAAAAATAAATTGCACAAAAATACCTATTAGAACATAAAAACTGAAATGAGTGTTCCACAGGACTGGTTCCAAATTATACTTGTTTTAACTGTAATTAGAAAGATGACTAGCCAATGTGCAGATAATGCTAACAATACTGGAGAGATGATTAGCCATTGGGTTGCCAAAGATTGCTGTTCTGATAATTAGTTTTAAAATAGAGAGAATATAATATTTTCCAAGACAAATGTATTTTGATGCATATCTCTATATGGGTTCACAGATATGTGCTTAGGACATAAAAGAAATTAGGAAGTAGAAGAATAAGACTCTGAATTAGGAGATTGAGATGTCATTTTTCAAGTACATTAATCATTCTGAATTCTTAGACATTTCCAAAAAACTTGGGGCAGCTATGAAGGTGCATGCTTAGCTCTCCAGCCAAGAAAAACTTTGCAATTTGATTGCAAGGAGAGCAGTTACTTGACAGCTTCTAGCTACTTGTGCCTACCTAGGATCTGTCCCAGCTTTCAAGCCAAGATCAGAGTGTTCCTGGGCAATTTCTAGTTAAGGCTTCAGCATGGTGGGGACACTTGGTCCTAGCCATTTTCCCCAACATTCCAAAGCTCCCCAGGGGGTTGGCAGAGTCTATTTCAGAGCTGAATCTCAGGTTAAGGCTCTCCCTGACTAAATTTCCACCTCTCCTCTTTAAATCCCCCTAGTTGACTTCTTCCACTCTTTATTCACTTCCATATGCAAAATCTGGAGTATTCTTCTTACATAAAACTTTAATACAATGCTCCAAGGGAAATGTATAATCTTCTTTTACCACTGTCTTCTACAGTTCTATCCAAATTCAATCCTTTCCCAATGTTCCTATTTTAAAGACTAGTATCCCATCCATCTGGTGGCAAATCCAGGAACAGAAGAATAATACTCAACATGATCTCTGCCTTTCCTCCTCCCTCACTTAAAAGCAAACAAAAAAATCATCAAGTCTTGCATCTATTCTGCATTTCTCATTTCTCTTTGATCCTACCATCAGCATCCTATAACCTTGGCTAATTCAATATGACTTTTTTCATCAGCCTCCTAACTTGTCTACCCCCATCAACCCTGGCTCCTTCTTATTCATTGTTCACACTATAGTCAGAGGGATTTCTTCACAAGGCAGACTTGTTCATGTCACAGTTTCTATAAAAGGACTTTAAAGACCTGCAATTGTTGCTTATGTTAAGTAAATACTCCCTAACTTGTTCTATAATTCTCTGCATTGTCTGGCTGTCAGTCTCTCTATCCTAATCTTGGTCTACCCTTTTCCTGATTTTTCTCTACTCCAAAATCACCATACTCTTTTCACAAATGCTGCTTCCTCTTCTTGCAATGATTCTCCAGTCCCTTCCTTGATTAATCCACTTTCATACCCGTGCATCACTATTTCAGGGAGGCTTTCCCCAATTTTCATAAATAGTGCAAATTTATGTGTGACAAGCTTTCAGATAACTAAGTTCATTTTCTTGTAGCATCTATTTCAGTCATGATTTTGTTTCACTTATAACCATTACAATATTTTCTCCTTAGACACTTTATTTTTGTATTAACTTTTTAAATTTTCTCTATACATACACATGTGTTTATTTGGTTTCCACTTTGCCTTCACAAAATTAAAAAGGCTTAAAATTTAACAAAAATAGCAATGTTTAAGATAAGGACTAGAAACAAAAACCTCGTAAAGAACAAACAAAGATGAATACATTCAGAAAAGAAATCAGACAATTGCTGCAACAAAATATTGAGCAATAATAATAATGCAAAAATGTAACATTCACATTGACAAATAAGAGTATGTCTATCATAGAATGCTTTGACTCTAAGTTCAGTATGGAGTCATCAGTTAACGTCTTCTTATTTTTTTCCCAACGTCTCGAAAAATAGACCACTAATATTTATAAATAAAAATACAAGATAATTTCAAAAAACAGATCATGCCAAATCTTATAGACAATAGAAAAATAAATACTTAAAAATCATTCTACTCCATCTGGATACACCTGATATTAAAATTGGAAAAATATATTGTTATAAAGGGCAATTACAAACACATTTCACTTATAAATGAGGATGCAATATCCTAAACAACATATAATAAGTTGAATTAAAAATTAATGTTTAAGTAATGTACTTTAGTCAAAATTAAATCCAATTTATGTGAGAATTAGTCACTATTTTCTTTTCCTTTCTTTTTTTTTTTCTATTCCTGTCCCTCACTACCTCCCTCCTTCTCTGTCTGCTCTCCCCTTTCTCCTTAGACACTTTAAAAGTTAGGAATAATTTAAATACAATTAATTGCACACATCTTATATGCAGTCTTTAATGAGTTGACAGTTGTGTACATTATATTTACAAATGCCAAATCAACATAAAGATTGTTCTCATTTTGCTAGGTAGTTCCATCATGACTTTTTCTAGTCAATTGCTTGTCCCCTGTTAAAAGAAAATCACTGTTCTGGTGACCATGACAATGCATACATTTTGTGTATCATATTGTTGTGTTTATCAGTGGTTTGTTTGTTTCATTGGTGATTACTGTTCTATTGTATAAGTGTGCCCCAGTTTGATTATCCATTCTTCTGTTGACAAACAACTGATTTGTTATTTAAGAGCCTTATGAATAAATTTGCTGTATCATTGTTGAACAAGTCTTTTTGTGGAAATGTGGTTTGATTTTTCTTGGGCCAGTTCCTAGGAATGAGATTGTTAGAAACTAGATTAGAATAGAATAGAATCTTCCAAGTTTCTAAAGTTATTTAACATTAACATTTCCATCAATGGGAGAGTTTCAGCTTAATATCTTTGCTGATATTGTCATTTTCTAAGAGTTTTAATTAGTGTGGTGGACATGAAATGATAGTTCCTTCTCCATATGATCAAATATATAGATTTTCATGTTTTTTTTGTCATTCTTATATGTTCTTTTATTAAGTTTCTATTTTAGTCTTTTGCTCATTTTCTATTTTTTTCTTCTTAATAATTTAATTTTAAGGTTTTGTTTATAGTCTAGAAAAAATTTCTTTGCCATATAAATGCATAGAGAATATTTCTTTTCAGTCTATGAATTCCCTCTTTATTTCTGTAATGACATCTTTTGATTAACATAAATTTTTAATTTTGATGAAGTCCTATTTAAATCTTCTTCCTATTTGGCTAATGTTTTTTATGTCTTCTCTAAAAAATATTTGCCTAACCCAAAGGGTCAAAGATAGTATCCTATATTTCTTCTAGATGTTTTAAGGGTCTAACTTTTATATTTAGGTTTATGGTACATCTTGTGTTAATTGCCTTAGTATCTTACATATCTCACCATATGTAAGAACCATATTAAAAACCATCTAGCAGAACCATTTATTTTTAGTTTCATCAATGTTTTATAGTTTCCAGTGTACACATTTTGGAAATGGTTTTTTTAATTTATTTCCAATAATTTCCAATGTTTCCTGATATTGTGTTATTGTGTTATTAACGTTTTAGTTAATCGGCTTTACATTTTAGAAGTATTTAAAATTTGCAAAAGTGGAGCAGATGGCACAAAGAGTCCCATACACTCCTTCTTTCCTCACCCCCATTTTCCCCCATTTGATGAACCAGTAGTGCTACATTATTATTAATTAAAGGGGTATTTCACATTAACGCTTACTCTTTCTGCTAAATAGTTCCATGTTTTGACAAATGCCTAATGCCATGTCTACATCATTTCTGTGTCATACAGAACAGTTTCATTGCCCTAAAAATCCCCTGTATTCTTCCTTCCATCCTCCATATTCCTGGAGACCACTGACCTTTTCACTCCTTTGCCTGTTCAGAAACGTCAAATAGTTGAAAATATACAGCATGTAGCCTTTCCAAACTGGCTCACTTCACTAAAAATATGCATTTAAGATTTACTTATTTCTTTTTGTGGCTTGAAAGCTCATTTCTTTTTATTGCTAAATAATTCATTTATGGATATATCACAGTTTATCCATTCACCTTTGAAGGACCTCTTGGTGGCTTCCAGTTTTTGGCATATGAATAAAGCTGCTATAAAATGACAGTGCAGATTTTGTGTGGATATACTCGTAAGTTGTACCCTTATTTGGACAAATACCTAGGAGTTAAATTGCTGGATTATATTCTAAGACTATGTTTAGCTTTGCAGGAAACTGTTAAATTTTCTTGCAAGGTGGCTGTACCATTTTTTACCATTTAACATTCCTAGCAGCAGTGAATGAGAGTTCCCGATGTTCCATGTTCTTGTCAGCATTTGGCATTATAAGCCTTTTGGAATTTAGCCATTCCAGTAGGTGGGCAGGCGGATATCATTGTTGTTTCAATTTGCAATTCACTAACGACCTATGGTGTTCAGTATCTTTTTATTTGCTTATTTGACACTTTTGGTGAGGTAACTGTTCATCTCTTTTGCCCATTTTTTAATGTTTGTTTTCCTATTATTGAATTAATATATTTTGGATACAAATCCTTTATGAGCTATGTGTTCCATAAACATTTTTTCCAGTTAAATGATTTGTCTTTTCATTCTCTCAAAGTGTGCCTTATCAGAGCAGCAGTTTTAAATTTTGTTAAATTCTGAGGCGTCATGGATTGTGCTTAATGTATTAAAATCTCATCACTAAATCCAAGGTGACTTAGATTTTCTCCCATGCTGTCTTTGGATGTTTTATAGTTTTGCATTTTACATTTAGCTCCATGATCCATTTTGAATGAATTTTTGTAAAAGATATAAGATCAGTGTCCAGATTCTTTTTTCTTTTTGCATAAGGATGTTCAATTAATTATTCTTGCACCATTTGTTAAAAGTACTTTTCTTTTTCCATTGAACTACCTTTTCTCTGTTGTCAAAAATAAATTGACTATATTTATGTGGGTCTATTGTGTGCTCAGCTTGCTGTTCTGTTTTCTTTCTTTATTAGTCTATTCTTTTGCCAACATGGCCTTGTCTGTATTCCTGTAGCTTTATAGTACGCCTTGGAGTCAGGCAGTATCAGTCCTCCAACGCTGCTTTTCTTGTTCAGTATTACAGTGGCCATTGGGGAATTTTCTCCCTTTCATATAAATTTTAAACCTGGTTTGCCCATATCCCCAAAATAACTTGCTAGAACTTTGGTTGGGATATCATTAAACTGAGTTGGGAAGAACTGGATCTTAATGATAATGAGTCTCTTTTCTATGAACATAGATAATCTTTCCATTTATTTAGGTTTTTAATATTTTTCATTAGAGTTTACTAGTTTCTATGATATAGATAATTGTATGTATACTTTTTCATATATATAACTAAACATTTAATTTTAGGGGACACTAATGTAAGTGGTGACCATCTGTTCCGTGACCCTGCTTTATCAACTTTTTCGTTCTAGGTGGGATTTTTGTTGTTATCATTTTGGTTTTTTGTATATTCTTTGGGATTTTGTACATAGGCGTTACTGTGATTTCCAAAGACAGTTTTATTTCTTCCGTTTTAATCTGCATACCTTTTTTTGCTTTTCTTGTCTTATTGCATTAGTAGAAATTCCAGTACAATGTTGAATAGGAGGGGTGAGTGGGGATGTTCTTGCTTTGCTCTTCGTTAGGAGGAAAGCATATAGCTTCTCATCATTAAATATGGTATCAGCTGTAGGCTTTTGTAGATATTCCTCATCAACTTGAGGAGGTTCTCCTTTATTCCTAGTTTGCCAGAAGTTGTTTTTGTTTTGTTTTTTCATGAATAGGTGTTATATTTAATCAAATTATTTTTCTGTATCTATTGATATGGTCATATGAGTCTTTTAGCCTATTGGTGGTATGGATTACATTTACTAATTTTCAAATTATGAATCTTTGAAAATCAATTTCAGATATAACCCTTGCCTACCTGGAATAGACCCTATTTGGTTATGGTACATAATTTCTTTTCTTCTTATTGAATTAGATTTGCTAACATTTTGAGTTATATTTTTGTATCTGTATTTATGAAAAAAGATTGGCCTTCTTGCTTTTAATACCTTTATTTGACTTTAGTATTAGGATAATTCTGGTCTCATAGAATAAGACTGGAATTACCTGAGAAGCAAGCAAAATAGGAAAAAAAGAATATGATAGAAGTACTACTTTTGCTTCTGTTCTCTTGGAGAGATTATGTAAAACTGGTATGATTTTTTCCTTTAAATATTTTATAGAATTTACCACTGAAATTTTGTCAGTACAATACTTTCTGGTTTTGGAGGTTACTAATTAATGATTCAATTTCTTTACCAGATACAGTTTTTTCGAATTATCTATTCCCCTTGTGTGGGTATTACCAGATTATGTCTTTCAAGGAATTGGTTCTTGTAAATAAATTGTCATAAAATTGTTCCTTCCTCTATTATCCTTTTAATGTTCATTGGCTTAGTAATGATGGCCCCTGTTTAATCTCTGATATTAATAATTCATATCTTTTCTCTTTTTTTGGTTAGCCTAGTTAGAGGTTTATCAATTGTATTGATCATTTAAAAGAACCATCTTTTTATTTTGTTGATATAGTCTATTGCTTTCCTGGTCTTAAATTCCATTGATTTCTGCTCTAATTTTTTTTTCTGTTTGTTTTAGGTTTATATTGCTCTTCTTTTTCTATCTGCCTAAGTTGAAAGTTGAGATTATTAGTTTTAGATTTTTTTCTTTTGTATGTATGAATTCAACACCTTAATTTATTTCCAAACTCCCCTTTCACTGCATTACACAATTTTTAGTAAGTTGTATTTTAGGTCCATTTAGTTCAGAATGTATTTGAAGTTTCAAAAGAATTAGAATTCAGATTATGATAAATTGTAATTTCATATTTATTCCTTTAAAATGTGTTTTAATTCTCTCGAGACTTCTTTGATTCATGTGTTATGTGTTGCTTCATCTCCAAACATTTAGGAATTTTCCAGCTATCTTTCTGTTATTAAGTCTAATTACATTGTGTTCTAAAGAGATATTTTCTATTATTTATGTTATTTTAAATTTGTTAAATTATGTTTTGTGTTCCGAAATATGCTCTGTCTTGTTTAACATTACACATAAGATTAAGAACAATGTGTGTTCTTCTGCTGTTGGATAAAGTATTTTATACATATCAGTTAGATCTTAGTTGATGTAACATTGTTTGAAAATGTATATGTGACAATTTCTTGTTTTTAAATGACTGTGAATGATATTAATTCTTAATTTCACTTTCCAACATGCCACTTTTATGTCTTGACCTTGTGTGCTGTCCTTGATACATTCATATTAATTCTAGTAACTTCCTATTGATACCTTAGGATTTCCATTGTATTGTTCTCTGAAAATGGCTAAATATTTCCTTTTTTGTCAGTTCTTTATATTGTCTGTCTGTTTCTTGTCTTATTGTACTCATTAATATAATATGAAATAGAAGTAGTGAGAAAAATAATCCTTGCCTTTTCTCCTCTCTTAGGAGCAAGCATTAAGGTTAATGCCATTAGGCATGATAAAAGTCCCAGATTTTTGGTCATAGTATCTTTTTTTTTTTTTTTTTTTTTTACCAGAAGTAGGTATTGAGCTTTGCTAAATTATTTTCTATACTTTTGAGATACTTGGATTTTAATATATGTATATGTATATATATATTTATTTTATTTTATTATATTTTTGGGGATTCATTAAGGGTACAAGAAACCAGGTTACACTGATTGCATTTGTTAGGTAAAGTCCCTCTTACAATCGTGTCTTGCCCCCAAGAGATGTGGCACACACCAAGGCCCCACCTCCCTCGCTCCTTTCCTCTCTCTGCTCTTCCTCTTCCCACCCCTCCCTCATTCTTTCTCTCTCTGCTCTCCTCTTCCTCCACCCCC